>LOEQ01011406.1:25714-37349 GCA_001685075.1 Bramus lutescens
GGAGGGGCAAGGGGAAGTGGGAGGGAAATGTGAGGATGGGAGGAGGTAGGAATTTTAATAAATAAATAAATACACTTATAAATGAAGAAAAGAGGATCAGAATACTAATAGACAAAATGGTATGAGAAGAAGGTTAACCACCACAAACTAAATGTCAAATCAAGTAAAAAATTCTTCTTTTAGGTCCATCAGAAAGGTAGACATCCCAGCCAGCACTTCTATTTAAAAAATTCACTGATACCTATTTAGACTCATGACTTACAAAATAACGTGGTATAATTTTGTATTTATTCATGAAGTTGTTAATTTGTTACCAACTAAATAGATTAAAAAATCCATGTGTATATTTTGATAAAATTGGTTTTGTTACAAGAAAGTCCATTGGCTTTCCTACATTCTCTTATGGAATAGTTTAAAGTGTAAGATATTTTCAAGGATGTTTATTTTAATCTTGCTCATGTGAAAAGAGCTACAATGTGGAAGTTAGTCCAAGATCAGCTATTGCAAACCTTCTGTGCTGAGGTCTGTTCCTAACAGCACATGATAAACTGTAAGTGAAAGCTGGCAGAACTACCTTGGTGTCTGGGAAATGCTACAAATTGTAACGATCTTCTGAAATGTACAGATAGTAAATTTTTGAAGAAATGCTCACATAATCTTATAATCTTAAGAGCCCCAAATCCAAAAGAGTTCCTGGAAACTGGTGGTCAGCATTATTTATTGAATAATGAGTGATTCAATCACCTGCTCTTCCCAGAAACATCTGCTCGTTTTTATCTTCGGGCACTTCCTAGTCTTGCATCTATCAGTAGTGACCTCCCTCCTTACTCATCTTCTTCATTTCTGTTCTTTGATGAGATTTTAGTCTTTCTCTATCTGAGATACCATTATAAAGGTATATAACATATTAAGGTGACACAAAGGACAATGTAATGGATGTAAGAAAGATGTTATCTGAGATGACGTCTTCCATATTTTCTATTTAGGTTTGTGTCTCTACCATCTATATACAATGTGTGTACATTGGATTACTGATTGACATGATGAATAAAATGCAAATGGAAGTGCACATATGAATAAAATTGTTAGTGTGTTTGTGTGGAAAAAAACATTGTTTTTTAGCTTCTTTTATTTTCTTACTCTTCACTCTCATAACTACTTAAACAGTTCCTTTTAAATTAGGCATCTATTACCATAATTATCATTGTGTGTGAGAGAGAGAGAAAGGCAGAAAAACAGAGAAAGCATCTGTGTGTGAGTGTGTGTTTAGTTCTAGGTACTAAAAGTATGACTTAATGAATTCTAAGCAACCATTCTACCATTGAACTAGGTCTGCAAAACTGCTAAAATGACCAATTGTTTCTTGAAGATAAAGTATTCTCAAAAATACAGCAAAGCCATTTTTAAGAATTTTTGTTAATACTTGCATTACTTCTTCTGGAGAAAAAGTAAAATAAATAATCTGAACTAAAATGATGTTTAAGTATTATTCTGACCACGTTCAAATTCTTGACTAGTTAAATATTGAACCAAGAATTTGTTGTAGAACCATGTAATTCATGGCTAGCCTCAGTGACTAGAATTTTTTAAAACTGATAATGATTCATCCAGTGTTGACACAGCCAATAAAAATACTACCCAGAATTCATGGACATCTTTATCTTTACCTCTTATTCATATGCTGGTGTTAAATAGCACCATTGTTACTCAATATATAAGTCTAGAGTTATAGAGCAGTGATAATAACACCCTTTTCCTCAGTATCTTCAGTTTATATAAATAGTAATCCCACAAATCCTTCCCAGAACGCCATAGACAACTGTTATATGCCCCATTTAGTCACTCTCAAATATACCCAATTCATATTTTCTGCCACAGTATGTATATTTGTTAAATTATATACGATTTAAATGCTATATATAATTTAAATTAGATATAATTTAATTTATATTATATAAATTAAATATATTACATATATTACAATTTAAATTATATATAATTTAAATGCTATTATAATAGTTGATTATTCTATTTTATAGAGAGAAAAAATAAAATTACTTTCATCATTCCTTAAATAGTACAGTGTAAACAATATTTTAAGGAATATAAAAATAATGTCAACTAAAATGTATTTTTAATATTAAGTCATTAAACTTTGAGATTTTAGGTTTTGTGGAAGAAATAATGCAAGGAAAGGTCCTGAACCTCTCATCCCTGCTAGCCTCAGGTCCAGAGATGCCAGGAGCAATACATGATCATGTTATTTTTAAATCCCTTAAGAATTTGAGGCCAAAGAAGTACAAGTTGTGTCCCATTAGGTATTATTATTATTATTAAGACCTGGCTGTGGTGGCACACATCTTTAATCCTAGCACTCAGGAGGCAGAGGCAGGTGGCTTGCTGTGAGTTCTAGGCCAACCTGATCTACAATAGCTAGTTCCAAGACAGGCTTCAAAACTACAGAGAAATTCTGCCTTGAAAATTTAAAAAAAAAAAACACTAGAAAGCGTAAATATTTTTGTTCACAGCAATCCACCAAGATGGGCAACCTCCTGCAGTATGTAACTGCATCTGGTATTCCCAAGAAGAAGAATGCACTGGATTTATTGAATTACAAGCAACATACATAACAGCTTCTCCCTTGTGAACATTTCTGGAGCAAGCTTGTGCATATTTTTTAATGACTTAGCAGGATGTTTAGGAAAAGACATTCAAAAACAAAAAGAAAATTCCTATTTTATGAATTCAAAATACAGTCTTTCAAAATATACAAAGAAATACTAGCCAGATCATTTATGTATACAAATTTTGAATTACTACGCCAAGCAAGTCAAAATACCTTACAGCAACTGCCAGAAGTAACCAGAATTTGGACAATGACAGACAACTTCCCTTCTTTTATCTTATATACAACTGGAAAAGTCAAATAAAGTCATATTCACCATACCAAGTACATCAGATGCCCCCTTTTTGAGTTAGCATAGCTTCAAGGTGTCTACACTAACAACATCCACTCAGAGTATTCCTGAAATCTCACATTTGTGTCAATAAAATTTTTCTAAACATCTCTATCCTTGGTGTTTACAAAATCAGTGGCAATTGTTATTTCCCTTCCCATCTCAGTTTCTGATAATAGTTACTTGCTCTTTCTTGTGAGACAGTCTTCACTTCATCTGAAAATCTCAGCTATGTTCACCCTCCTTTAGAGCCTGGCCTTCGAGCAGCTGTTGTGCCCAGATAGATCATTCTGTTCTTACTCCTAAGTACATGTAAATAATCTGCTAATGTAGTTCATTACTGTTGGAGTTGGATTCTGTTCTTTCAGTTTTGTTCTTCTTTATATCCAGTTTTGTGTGGAAACGTTTAATTTTCTCTTGCTCTGTTGTCTTGAATGGAATGGGCCATTCAGTTTCACTTTTTCACCTTATAAACCTGTTATTCAAGTCAGCTTTACAGTGCAGCTAATTTGAGGTTCTTACTGGACAAATATACATTTTAATAAACTTTAATGGATGTCATAAACAAAATGAAATTATTTTCTCCATATGTCTCAGCATATTGTACTATCAGCTTGACATTTCATTGAAACAGCATTCTCTTTGGTTTATTTCATGACACAGAACACAAATTATTATGTAAGCATTTGAAATGGTTGAGTTTTCTATTAAGTGCCTAAAAGAACAACCATAAATTAGTAAGTCCATAGAACATTAGCTACTCTTCTATGGTAGTCAAAATGTAAATATCATTTTTGATGGGGGAGAAAACTTCAAATATTAGAGCTAAGCAAAAGGTGTTTTGTTGTTTGCTTGTTTTTAATTTCATACAATATATTCTGATCACGTTTTCCCTCTCCAAACTTGCCCAGATTCTCACCACATCCCCACTCATCCAACTCTCTGTCCACTCTTTCTAGCTTTACAAGAAGCAAACAAAAACAACAAACTAAAACAACAACAACAAAACACCCTAAGAGACTCACACACAAAATTCCCCCAAACCCAACAGAAACACAAAATTGGAAACCATAATATTTGAGCCAAAGACAAAAAACAAAAATTGTTCAAACACAGCAGTGTTGGTGTGTGTTTGTGTTTCTCAATTGAGTCCAATTGTTCAATATTTATACACATCTTTGAATAATAAAAGTTTTAATTCAGAGTTTTCTCTGTGAAATATCTCATATCACTGAAAATGATCTTCATTTTATATAAGATATCTTACTCTATTGTAGGACTATTAATTTGT
The DNA here is from genome assembly GCA_001685075.1 of Bramus lutescens. Lineage (NCBI taxonomy): Eukaryota > Metazoa > Chordata > Mammalia > Rodentia > Cricetidae > Bramus > Bramus lutescens. The sequence goes on from LOEQ01011406.1 coordinate 29,963, forward strand.
ATTCTATCTTCTGACTAGACCAGATGCCTAATCAAAGCAAGCATTGTGCCCAGAAACAATATCACTTAGAACATACAGTTTTATATATAAAATGATGGGAACTGACATGAGGAATATCCAATGGAAAAGTAAAAGTTAGGTTACTTTAAAAGTCATAGAAAAAAATTTGGGAATTCATCCAAAATGGCATTTTTTAATATTTAAGTAATTTATGCAACTTTATAAGTGGAAGAGTTAACATGGCAAAACTTGTCTATCCATTTCATTTGAAGTAGGATCAAAGGGGATACCATCGCCAACACAGAGCATCCTAGAGCAGTCATTATGTTTTTGAAGTTAATGAAGAATGGCTTTCTGATTTCTCACAACTTTGGAAATGTTTGAAAGTCACTTTTATTCACTGGAAAAATTGTATCTTCCAACTAGGTTAAAACATTCAGTTTCTACATGGGAAATTTTGTAAAACTGTGTATATGATTTCAAATATAAAAGGTTGGTTGTTGGATACACACACACACACAAACGCACACACACACACACACACACACACACACCAAAATCAACAATTGATGAAATCTTTTCTATAAAACTATGTAGTTTTACCATTTGGTCTATGTGTGTGTGCCTATGTACTTTCTAACATTTGTAGATCATCTATAATGCCTTATAGAATAGAAATGCTATGGAAATACTGTTTACACTACACTATTTAAAGAATGTTGGGAAGAAAATATGCTGTGCATGTTTCATAGAGAAAAGAACAATTCTTTTTAATCAACTGTATTTGATTTTTGTTTGGCTTAAACTGACGTCACAGTATCTGTAGACATAAACATTTCTATATTCTGCTCCATCTATCCAGCAAGAGCCAATTGTGTATCTATCACATAGCCTGTGATGAAGTTAAGCTTTTCTACAGATGTACTCAAGCAGATGTATTTAAGGTTTTCAAAGATGGACTCAAGATCTTAAAAGGAGTCATTCTGGAACATTCAGGTCTAATTTAAGTGACCATTCATATCAGGCCAATGAAGAAAAATGTGTTTTACTCTTTTTACCTCAGACATTAATTTAAGTGCTATCCCAATTATTTTATTTTAAAAATACTTGTATCAAAGTTTTTTATTTATTATGTATTGTGCATAAGGGCAAAGATGTGAAAATGACACATATGAGATCTAAGGACAGCTTGGGAGAGTTGATTCTCTCCTCCTATCACTTAAAACTCTTGGTTCAAATTCAGTTGAACTGCAGACACCTTAATGTTCTAGGCCATTTTGCTGCTCCATCTTTCCATTATTTTAATACTGAAACGTTGAAAGGTCTATACACAACTCTCACTAGAATTTCTAAAAGCAATAGAGCTTGACTTTATTCCCCAGATTTCTTTCCCTTAGTTGAGAAATGTATATTCTATTCTTATTATTATTTTCTTTAAATGTCCTCTCTGAGTTCTCTATTCAAATGTTAACTACTGCAATCAATTCAGATAAAGTCCTGAGAATATAGCCTTATAGAATCCAGGGCTCCAAAGGATAAAGCTCTATATTCTGATGACACTCTCTGAACTGCAATGTGGGAAACATAAATTTAGTAGATATAATTAAAGTTTTCAAACATGACTCATTTTCAGAGCACTACTCTGTGTTGTGGTTTGGGCACTCAAATGCCTCCTTTACAGAATTACTTTGAATAAAATGCTGGTTTCTTCAGTTACATATGGAAATTTTACACAGTGCATTTAGAACAATGAATTAGATTTGTTCATTTATTCATTTCTTATAAGGATCATATTGCAAAACTGACAATTTATACTTTGGAATGCAGATATCCATTATCCAAGTTCAGTAAAGCATGGCGTGCTCAGGTCAGACACCTCTTTTCTAACTACAAAGAAAACATTTCATCTCTGCAAATGTTAATGTCTAGCCCTGCTCTTTCTAATTCGATTACGTTTTCTTAGCTCTTCACTTTTAGTTCCCTCAGGCTCTGTTTTAAAATTGTTTACCAACTGCTGCTAACAATTACTACCACTGTATTTTCTAATAACATAATGAGGGGAGAGAAAAGACAGTCCCCAAGGTTTGGATTTATATCAGAGCATGCAGAAATTTGTATCTCACTAGGATTCTGTAAAAGTGGTTAGTAGAAAAGTTTCAGGGGTTTTTATTTGGTTGTTTGGTTTGGAAAGGTTTGGTTTTTAATATGTTTCCTTTCCTATTTTCTTTAAACTTGCCCTAAATCAACTCAATGAAGACTGTCTGTAGAAATATGTTTGGGTACTTGGGTAACATGTCAACTTTAAGAGACCATGCCCTAAATAACAAAACACTGGAGGAATGATTGGAAAAAAATAAAAATAAAAAAAAAACAAATACTTAATGATATATTCCCATAATATAGTTCTCAAATATAAAAGAATTGAATAGCAACACATATAGATTTCTAGCAGTTAGGGATATTGGGATCTAGTATAAAACATAGACATTACATATCTTCCATCTACTTCTTTGGATCTACATTTTAGCATTATATTAAGTAAGATATACATATCTGTGACATTGTATTATGTTGTATGCCACCCTCGACTCTAACTAATCATCATCCAGTTAGTTTGTTGAAGCTGGTAATGAAGAAGTTGTGCACATGCCCTCTTCATCCCTTTGTTCTGACCATAGTCATGTCTGTCTTAACACATTTAAGATTCTTTCCAATTTTATAAAAGAATTCCATATTACTAAATTCTGTGATCCCACCTCCCCATATTTTACCTTTCTAAGGCTGTTAGCAACATCTGACTAATATATTCTCCAGTCTTTCATTTAAATTGCTGTTGATTTGAACAGCAACATAATCCAACTTGCTATCATTTTATGATTCAAATGCCTGGCTGCCTTCTTCTGATTTCCCCATTCTTCCCAGTTTGCAGACGTTCTTCCTATATCTGCTGATTCTTCCTCACACTCCTGACCTACACATTTTAGAACTCATATAACACAGTACGCTAGTGATAGTAACTCTTCACCCACTGCCCAAGAGATGTCATGAGTCTCTACTGTTTAGATTTTTCTGATTCAAATGTGGTGACTCATATAGTGTAGATCTAAGAAGCATTTTAAGCAAAAAATACTTTTCATATCCAAACTGAAGCTCCGTGTTCTATATGCAAACATTGTAGAAAGCAAGAACCACAGAAAGTAGGCAGTCCCTGTTATGCAGCTCAGTTGAGAAAAGAACTGCCAGCTGTTGATGGAGTACATCTGCCACAATGAGAATTCCAGCTATGCCTGCTCCATATCTACATAACACAAACCACCCTAGGTCATACCTCTTCCACTTAACTGTGCTCAATATGTGGCTACTTGCTTTAGCTTCACCAACTTTTCACTGCAGAAATAAATAAAACTTTCCAGCATTTCACTTCAGTTTTCAACTCTTCAGGTCAGGATATTTTGGTTCTGAACCTCAATCGAAGGGAAAATTAAATTTTTGATGGTTTTTATTGTCTGTGTTTTCAGGCTCAAAACAGGTTACTTATTCCATTCCCTTCATACTTCTTATCTGGTGCCTTCTCCCTAGCCACATTAGCTGCATTTTGATAATCCTTAGAGCACCAGGTATGGAGCTCTGGAAAGGATAAAGCATGTGTTGAATTGAATTCAGATTCTCAGAAACCATATAAAGCATCATCCACCTCTGTAGTAAGATGGCAGAGAGAGATCAGAGATTTTTGAAGTTCACAGGCCAGGTTTCCTGCAATGTGCAGCATGGAATAAAATGACACTGTCTCAAACACAGTGGGCAGCAAAGACCAGCACCCAGAGCTGTCCTCTGACACATGAAGCGCATACGCACCAGTAGTGACACATAGGAACAGATTCACATAAATACAAACTCACCTATGTACAAGCATGCATTCCAATGAAGTTTTGATAGCCAAGTGACCTTCATGTAAAGAAATAGGTACTTGATATTTTTGAGTCCACACATATACATTCCAGAACATGTCTGGCTGTCTCCTGACTTCCTTTCTGGATTTAACTAATATATATTATTCCATGGGATCTTTATATACAAGTGATAGATATCTAGTGACCAAAAGTATTGCTACTACCATCACATATTCTTCTTATTCCTCTTCCTTCATATCAGTCAGAGTCACTTGGCCAGGAGAATTTATAAGGTGTACATTCTTTACACCCAAATAATTTTCTCTTTAAATGCATTCCTACGTTGTGTTCTATGGACATGTAATTGGAGGAAGGGGATTAAAAGACTTCCCTTTAGTTACTTTTCCCAAGTTCTAAAACATTAGTCATTAGTTTTTTCTCTCTCTCTTCTTCAAGTTGAAGCCTTCACATCCCAAAGAAAGAGCTAAAAAAATCTGAAGAGAAAATGTTAGTATTTCTTCTTCTTTTTCAAAGTTTGATGCTATCATGATTATAGTGTATGCTGAGAAAAATGCATGTCAAATAGGTCAACATAGGGACAGAGGAATTACATCTCTTTCAGTGAAATTATTACGTATAATTCCAGGTCTTGTAATTGGAAATAGAAATCTGTCAGAGAAAAATTCCATGTGTAGATAGAAAAGTTGCTTATTGCTCTAGATATCTCATCTATTAGAACATGGATTCTACATACATGAAATAAATGTATACCCATTCCCAACACCGTATACCTCATCAAGGCTCCATTTTGTTCTTTTATAAATATAATTCTTAGATGTGGAAGGATAAATAAGTAAATAAACAAATATAACCCTCAAAGAGACAGGTTAAACTTATCCATTTAAAGTGAAAATAAATAATTTAAAGACAAGCAGATTCTTCATTTGCTTTACTCAGCAAACTGAGTGTCCAGATGTTTATATTCTGAAACAAACTCTTCATAATCTGAAAACTCTACTAAATAACCAGGAAAATATTCAATATTATCCATCAAATGATTAGGGTCTGAAAGTGCAGCCTACTTAGAAAAAATATCTAGTATGTGCAACCCTCAAGTTTGAGCCTCAACAGTGTAAACAGAAGAAAAGTAATGCAAATTCAAGATAGGATGGAGAACTCTCTCACCTAAACAAAAGGGGGAGGTGCTGCGGGAGCCTCTTCTGCTCCTTCAGCCAATAGCCTTTGAGATACCAGCCCACTGGGGCATGGTCTCTTTCTCTTTAAAAGCAGCAGCAGCCCTCCACACTCTCTCTCTTGCTCCAGTGACTAGACTCCTTTCGTGGCTGTCATGTAGTGGTACAGGAGAATTATCTGTATTATGCATCAGCAATCGAATCAAGAACTTCTCGAGCAGTATCTAATTTGGTCCCTTCACAGGCCCTCCAAGTCCACAGGTTCTGCTTCCTTAGAATCAGCCAACCATGATGGGACATACCTGGGCAAAGACTGTNAAGTAGTCTTTCCCTTGTCATCATCAATTCTTAAAACATACAGCACAGGGATTATTTACATAGCATTCATGTTGTATAAGGATTCATAAGTAATCAAAAGATTATTTAAAGTATACAAGAAAATGCAAAGCTATGGTATTTTATATAAAGAGACATAGACATCCTTGGATTTTGGTATTACTGGAGGTCCTGGAACCAATACCCCTGGACCAGAGGGATGGTAGTATCATTATTACACCTATTTTGTAGATTGTGACCCTTTCATAGATGTAGGTCTATGAGCACCAAGAGCCTGTGTTCCCCCATCATCCTCTGCAGCTCCTCATTATAGGAGGACCTCTTTCCTTCTCCAAAACTAACTGGCGTCTCCTCCATCTTTTTAATACCTTGACTTATTACTCTGAGCTGTGACCTGAAAGTCCAAATGACCAGCTTATTACTGTGCAATTTTAGGACAGCAGCCTTCCAAGGCCAACAAGACTGAAGCCATAATCCCTATTTCCTCTTTGGGGGACCGAAAAGGATGGAGTGCAGCAGTGGAAGAAAGAAGTGCCCAGAACTGGACCATTTCCATGACCACACCCGTGGATGCTGTCATTGGCCACTACTCACTCCTGCTTCAGGTTTTAGGCAGGAAACAATACCCTCTGGGCCAATTCACACTGCTTTTTAATCCCTGGAATAGAGGTAAACTTGGACCTCAGCTAGACTGAACTGTACAGGGTGGAGGGAAGCGGAGCTAGGCTATAGCTCTAACAGGGAGCACCTGCCCCAGGCTCTGTGGGCAACACCAGCATTAAATTTCAGCAGGTGCCTCCTTAGGGTTCTGTCTTGCTATCTCCGGGACTTCATGTTAGAAGTATACTCTTGTCTTACTACCAAACTCGGGTGCCAGTTCAGGCTATTTTGGATTCAATGAAATGAACTCAAATTTCTGCTCTTTACTGTAGCAGTTCAGTCATTAAGAGTGCTTGTTGCACAATCATAAGAATGAAGGCTTAGTCCCAGATCATACATAATAAGCCACATGTCCAACAAGTGCCCGTAAAGCCATATCTAAGAGATCCAATGTGCTCTTCTGGCCTCTGAATGCACAGGCACCAGAGCATCCTCGTGTATGTAAACTCAGACATCATACATTGGAGAGCCATTGGCTCTGCTTCTCTGAGAGATGATCAAGAGAGGTTCAAATGGACCAAGTGTGGTAGCACATGCCTTTAATCCCAGCACACAGGAAGCAAAGAATTGGGAGCCTAGGCAACTCTCCAATGCTTAGTGTTTTTATAGTGTAGAAGCTCTCTTGATGTTCTTTTATGAGCCCAGAAACTAGTCTGACCACCCCAACACACACACACACACACACACACACACACACNTAATACCTTGACTTATTACTCTGAGCTGTGACCTGAAAGTCCAAATGACCAGCTTATTACTGTGCAATTTTAGGACAGCAGCCTTCCAAGGCCAACAAGACTGAAGCCATAATCCCTATTTCCTCTTTGGGGGACCGAAAAGGATGGAGTGCAGCAGTGGAAGAAAGAAGTGCCCAGAACTGGACCATTTCCATGACCACACCCGTGGATGCTGTCATTGGCCACTACTCACTCCTGCTTCAGGTTTTAGGCAGGAAACAATACCCCCTGGGCCAATTCACACTGCTCTTTAATCCCTGGAATAGAGGTAAACTTGGACCTCAGCTAGACTGAACTGCACAGGGTGGGGGGAAGCGGACCTAGGCTATAGCTCTAACAAGGAGCATCCGCCCCAGGCTATGTGGGCAACACTGTAACCCCAACAATCCGGCCCTTAATGCTACAGATGGCACCAACTTGGATAACTGCATCCACAGAAAGCCTGAGAAGCTTGGGAAAGAATAGAGTAAAGCATGGCTTCTTGGTAGCAGCGATCTCTTGGGTCTGCTCTGCTTGCTAGAGGCAAGTGCTCTCATTTAAGAGAGGCTTCCTGACTCAGCTTTAGCTGCAA
>LOEQ01011407.1:4478-15815 GCA_001685075.1 Bramus lutescens
GGCCAAGGCAGTTTCTTTATTATCCAATGAAAGTAACACATAGACAGATGACCCACCTACATCAAATCTCTATATTATATCCCCTTTAAATGCAAACAAACATTTATAAACAATATCTGGGAATATAGGCACAGTTCTTTAAAATACTTTCTGCTGATTAGGGGGTGCTGTTAATCAGGTTTTTCATGGCATATTCTGTGTGCTAGGTTCATCTCAGTCAGCAGTTGGGAAAAGTAATTTTGGAGGGTGTTCATGGCAACCTTTCAGGGGTCTTGGTTCATCAAACCATATTAGTCTGGAAGCAATCCACAGGTTCCCATCCTCTGTGCAAACAAAAAAAGAACCTCTTTTCCAAAGCAACATATCCTTAGACTCAAATTTTGAAGACAAAATAACTTTAAGGTTTATATGTTGGTTATTTAGCTCCTAATTCAAAGAAAACACAATAATATACATTATCCAGGCTCTCTATGTACTTTCTACACTCATCTACAAGCAGAGGGCCACTGAGGAAATATGAATGCTGACAATATTTATTTTATTCTATTGTGTTGTGTTGTTAAAATGCTTTTTAAAACTGTTAAGAAATTATGAGCTAAGCCTAATATAGCTACTGTCAGATTTTCATAAGCATGGTTTCAAAAGTATTATTTACTTGATCTTGTTGTATATAATGGATGTATCATGGTGTCTAGTCTCTTATCCCAATGAGTCTGAGAAGACAAGTGTGGAGAATACACTTGAACTGTACTTCTGTTGAAGCTGACTAAATTTCTGCCTTAATTTATTCTGGTAACTGAAGATCTTGTAAAATGTCAAGTGTTGATAGTTGTTTGGGGTCTTTTATTGTGTCACATTGGTCAAAGAGCCATGGCAACAGGTTCTAGACAATGCTTTATTAAACATCAGGAATTTTGATGGCTGTTCTAACTAAACAGTGGAGTCTGGTATTTTTTAGAAAGCAATTATGAAATTGCATCACCAGCTGTGTTTGAAGAAATTCTATCATATCCAAAACAGTCTTCATATTTAAATGCATATTTATCCTAAGGTCCATGTAGAAACTGTTTGTAATTAAAGGTAGACATCTAAAAATGTCAGTACTTTTATGTATTTTTGGTTTCAAGATCTGAATGATAAATGTAACATTCCCTGCAGACCTTCAAAACTACTGCCATTGCTATTCCTTGATAGAATAATTTACAGTACATCATTACCTTAATTACTATAATATATTGGAAAGAGAATTTTTTACAAAGTCATCTGACTAGCAATAATAAGTCCAATGAATTAGATTGGCCATCTCCCTGATCCATTCTTCTAATAGATAGCATCACTGCACACATTTCTAGAGTTCTATATTCACTACACATTATTTATGTAGCTCTTTCATTGAAAGCTGCAGAAATGTGTCATTTAGATAACCCCTTCAATGGAAAATTTGCTTTTCTTTCTGCCGCAGTATGTTCAACCATTTAAAGACAGCCCAAGATTATACTGTTTGGAGAATTCCATAGTTAATAACATCATATAGGTTTATAACATTCTGTCAATTCCAACCCAGCGAGTGCTATTCTCTCTAAGTTTCCCGGTGGGGTTTTTTTTGAGGTTCTTGCACCTGCATTACACTCTAGTCATCTCATTAAATTCCAGCTAACAATCTGCTTCTCAGAGAATTCAGCCTGCAACATGTTGCTGGGTAGTGTCTAAAGGACTATTTAATTTGTGTTTGGAAGAAAATATTAAAGCCATTGCCCTCATTGTGATTTTTCTCATTGTGAATATACAGTCAGTAAGACAATATCGCTATCAAAAGCTTAACAATTAACTGGACTCAGCATAAAGTAAGCACTTCATCATTATAAGCTGATTAAGTAAGTCAGTGTTGGTTCCTTTGAAGATGAATATTAAATGTATACTAAATTTAAATTAGTGAAATAAAAAAGGAAGAACACTTTATTTGAAAAGAACAATATGAATAAATACATCACTTGGTATGAAGCATGACATAGTCATCATAATGAAATGAAATCTGTCTGATTCTTCAACTCGAAGTTTTGAAAGTTCATTTTTTAAAAAACAGGAGAGTAGAAAATTTTGCAAGTCATTAAAAAGTGATAAATATTTTGTCATGGCATATGATATATATGCCACATGTATAAATATGTGCCTATAACTTTTCACAATTCAGTATTTGAAAAATATATAACTACTTCACCTAAATTGCTAAATTAATTTTCTTTGAAACATCCATTCTCTTTCCTTGCTTCTTTCATTTACTTTACCCCCTCTTTATTTAGTTTTAAGAATATCCTTTCTGTCCTTTGAAGAAAGGAAAGCTAATGAATTTATCTGAACTCTAATGTAGTGACTTAGGTAACAACAAATACTTAGAAAAGGGGGAAAATCCTATTTATCTTCCTGTTCATTTCTCCAAGATGCACATGTTAACAATGGGATAGAAAACTGACATCCATAGCTCAAATTCTGAAAATCTTTACTTTAGATGTATTATAATTCTTGAGTCCAAAAGTCTTTTCTTGGAAGCATCCTTTAGATCATTGTTTCTCAACCATTGATGGCATTACTTCTATTCATAGAAAATATATGACACCATATGCAGAGATTTTGGTTGTCATAGATGAGAGGAAGTCAAACTTATGATGTGGGCAAGAGCCAGGGATACATTCACAATCCTATAGTACAAAAGACAACCCAAGAAAACAAAAATGTCCAGTATATAAAAAGTACTAAAGTTATGAAAAACTGCTTTAGATTGCTTTTAGCAAAACTTTGTGTTAATTTTCACACTTATGAGGCTCAAAATTATGTCCATGCCTTTTTCTAGTTTATATCAGCACTTAGGCATTTCCATATTCCTATTTAAAACAGTCTTCATTTAAAGTTATAGGGTCAGTTATCTTATAGGGCAGACAATGGCCAAATGAAAAGAGCTCCTCAAAATTAGTATTGCCATAAAGGTAAAAAGCCAAATTGAAATAATTAGTAAAAGAAAATATAAAATATATCATTAATACATTACATTTAATAACACATGGTATATTTTTCATAATGAAACTAATATATTAGAATATACAAATTTACTGACTAAAATTTCAATTTTTAAGTAAACTTACTACAGATATAAAATTGACACATATGCTTTACATTATATTATCTATATTGGACAGTGTTTATTATACACATATATTAATTTTTAATCACTTTCGATGTAAACTAATAAAATGTTGAGGTAAATTTATCCATGAAGAATACTGTGTTTCCACTTTTGGAGGAGAAACATAAAATCATGGATGATATAAATAATTACAGAGAGTCTAATTGAAGAAACACAAGGAAATGTAAAGCTTAATGAGGGAAAAACAATTAAAATATGCACTAGCCTTTCTAAAAATGTATTTCATGGTGATAACCTTGATATTTTCAGAAAAGAGAGAAGAGGCTTGATGAAATGAAAATTAGTATTGAATGATATATTCTTTAATTTCAGTGTTCTGCATGTCATGTACTACAGAGTGACCATAGCTGAACCAAATAGTTTGTTTAAACATCAATGAACGTATATGTAATGTTAGAAAAAGAGCATCATATTTATTTGGAATTATGAGAAAATGTACATAAAATGCTTTTGAAATGCCATGTTGTATATGTGTATACTCATGAAGGACTGTTATATTATCTCTTCTGATTGCTTTGAAAATGCATCATCAGTTAAAAAATATGCATGCCTGTTAATGAAATTCCATATTATGGCTCCAAATTAATACTGATTGCTATTACTCAAAGGCTGTATCTCTAAAAATGAATTGCCTTAATGGCAATTATCTTTTTTTCTGTGAAATAAAGGATATATGATGCTTTAAAAATAAATAGATATAGCTGGGCAGTTGTGGCACACATCTTTAATCCCAGCACTCGGAATACAGAGGCCAGTGGATCTCTTTGAGTTTGAGGCCAGCCTGATCTACAAGAGCTAGTTCCAGGATAGACTCCAAAGCTACAGAGAAATGCTGTCTCAAAAAAAACAAAAATAAATAAGTAAATAGATGTTTGATTTTTAATGGTGTTTTTAAGTGATGGAGAATGTTATTTATGATTAAGTATTTGTCTCTCAACTAGGACCAAGTGTTATCATACTTACACTGTTGAAATACTTTACTAATAAGTAGGCTTTATAAGTGTGGCTAAGTGCTGACACATTCATGATATTTCCAGAACACTTGCCCATGTTCCAGGGGATCTAATGCTATTTTCTGGCCTCCAAATGTAAAACCATTGAGTTATTTCTTAACTCAAAAGAGAGTACCTTTATTTTCAGTTCATTTGTATATTTTAATTATTATTGCTTGTGAAGACCAAAGAATCTCTAAGGAGAAACAGATTGATGATATGATCCCTTTACTTGCAACATTTACATTTTCATGTGAAGAAATTCAAGATCGCTTTGGCATTTTTTTTTACAAATTCTAACTTTATTTATCTGTAAAATAAGTATTTTGGATAATCAAGCAAGAAAAAGTGAAGGTGATATATGTCAAACATTAGGCACATTTTTCATTAACTGTGTATATTATTTATAAGGATAGTTTAAAATTATGTGAAAGATTCATGGCTGCACTTAACTCTGTTGTAGGACTACTGAGCTTGTTTCTTCTATAGTACAGTGAAAATTGAATTATTATTATTTGTCTGTATTTTGCATAAAAGATTGCATTTTATTTATCTTTCTATCTCAGAAGATGTCACAAGTTTTTTGTGTCTATTAAATTTTTAATAAATATTTATTTGGGGAATGGAGATCCATACATATAATTTTTGAAAGATACTTTATAAATAACTAAAATGTTACTTTCAACATTTTGTAAGCAATATATAATGAAGAAAACAAAACTGTGATTGACTATTTTAGCTAAATATTTATTTTTTATGCTAGAATGAGTTTCAGTTAGGCAGCTATTCAGAGTTGGGAGAAGTCATGTTAATGTTTTTAGGATGGTTTCTGTAGGTAAATAAAATAATGAAACTTAGAAAATTTGGATCATAGCAAACCAGGAATTATTGTATCTAATGTAGTAGATTGCTTTTATTTTATCATCTCTTAATATATATTATCTAGCACTTGAAGGCAGCATCTTAAAATAAACTTGCTTTACACAGCAATGGAAATGAATGAGCCATTCATTTCTCTTACATGAGTTGCCAACTCACCATTTTTTCTTTGGTGGCTAAATATAAAAATAAAATAAAATGAAACAAATATTTAAAACAAGGTGAAAATTCCTTTTGATACTTTAGATGCATTATTTATTAATGTTCCTTTGGCTGGAGTTTAACACAAGGATAATTTCAGACTAAGGAATACAGGAATAAAGAAACAAAACCTACCATTTGATGAAGATACAAAGTGGCCTTGCTGAAAGGAATGAATCATTGGTATACCTTTCAAATAATCTACAACATTTCCTGGCTATTGTAAATAGAGGAGCAATGAACATGGCTGAACAAATATCTCTGGAATAGGATAGAAAGTTGTTAGGATATGTGCCCAAGAACGCTATAGCTGGCTTAAATGGGAGATCTGTTTCTAGTGTTTTGAGAAAACAAAAGGCTGTTTCCACAATGGATATATCAGGTTGGACTTACACAGAAGTGAATAATTGTTCTCTGTTCTCCACATCTATGCCACTACTGTCATTGAGTAGCTGATGGGAGAGGAAGAGTCCATGTTCTTTGAAAGTGTGACCCCTGGTAGGTTGAAAGCATTCCAGGACAGGCACCATACCAAGAATATGTGGGCAAAATAAAGTAAATTCTATTATTTGGTTTTGTAAAGAAAGAACACAAATTTGTATGAATACAGAAGTGGGGTGGATTGTGAATGAGTTTAGGATACATTATATGAAATTATCAACAAATAAATAAAATATAAATAAAATCAATAAAAACAGATTAATAAATAAATAAAATAGAAAAGACTTCATGAGTGAACTGAGGGTGGGTGGAGATGGGAACATGAGTGCTCAAGTTGGGGTGGGCCTAACAGTTATAGTACTGAAAGAGACTACTAGAAAGGACAGAGCATTTAGGGGTCAGGTAAAAATGAAGTGCAAGGAAATGTAGGAATCTACAAGAATGACTCCAGCTTAGACTCCTAGCAATAGCGAATATGGAGCCTGAACTGGGTCTTATCACCTGTGACCAGATTTGTTTCCAATTTTCATAAGAGAAGCTTTATCCAGCAACTCACGCAAACAAATGCAAACCCACAGCCAAACATAATGAAGAATTTGAAAAATCCTGAAGAAGTGTGGAGGAAGGATTATAGGAACTGGAGCAGTCAAGGATACCAAAAGAAACTCAACAAATCAACTATGCTGGGCTCATAAGGGGTCACAGAACCTGAACATCCAACCAGAGAGATTGTGTGAGATTGACCTTAGACCATCAGCATATATGTTACAGTTGTGTAGCTTGGTCCTCTTATGGGATACCCAACAGTGGAAACAGGACCTGTCTCTAAATCTTTTACTAACTTTTGGGACCCTAATACTAATACTGAGTTGCATTACAGAGCCTTAATACATGGGAGGGGTGCATAGTTTTATTGCAACTTAATATGGCAGATTTTGCTGATATTTATGGGGACCTTGCCCCCTTTCTAAACAGAAATAGAGGAGGAGTAAATTGGGAGGTGGGAACAGTATGCAATTACAGGAGGAGGGACTAGGAGGAGAGAAAGGGAACTGCAGGAAGTATATAAAATAAATAAATAAATAAATAAATAAATAAATAAATAAAGAGTAAGATACATTTAGAAAAAAGATAGAAATAAATAGAATCTTACAGAGAATGCAATAAGTCTACAATGGGGACTAGAAAGATAGGCCAGCAATTAAGAAGGTTTGATGCCTTTTCACTGAACTTGAGATCAGTCCCAGGATTCCATTTTGGCAACTCATGTAGTTCTGATGTGGGATACTCCTCTGTATGCTGTGAATACCATTGGCAAATAAAGAAACTATCTTAGGCCTTCACAAGGCAGAACAGAGGTAGGTGGGGGGGATAAACTGAATGCTGGGAGAAAGAAGGCAAAGTAAGAGAAGCCATGTTGCCCTGCCAGATGCAGACACCAGATCTTTACCCTGTGGTAAGACAGAGACTCATGGTGATACAGATTAATGGAGATGGGTTAATTTAAAATATGAGTTAGCCAGAAATATGCTTAAACTATTGGCCAAACAATATTGCAACTAATATAGTTTCTGTGTGTTTATTGAAGGACTAGGCAGGCAGAAACCTCTTACTACAAATTGGTAGTGTTAGCAAATCTACATAAAACCTGTGAGGGCTTGGAAAGAAATTCTATACTTTAAAAGCCAAAGTTTAGCTCTATTTTTTCCAAGTATAGGTTCTGCTAGTTGGTGGCATTCTGCAGCTCCTTTAAGAGAGGCCTGTCTGATTCAGCGGTAGCAAAAAAAAATGCATGGTTTCAAAATGGCAGCTTTCTGGGCCATGCTGCCAGTATGAACTCTGGCTCTTTGAAAAGGCCAAGTATTTAAATGGGGCTTGTGTGCAGCATGCTGCAAGTTACTTGGCAGCATGGAACAACTGGCTGTCAGTTGAGGTGGTGAGTGTGACTCCCATTCAGTATTCTCAGAGGCAGTCAACAGAGTTCTACCATGTTGTACTGGGTGGAGCAAGCAATGCTGCTGCTTAGGTTTTTAAGAAGCACTTAGAATTTTAAGAAGCTGTCCTAGTCAGAAAAGGATTATAGATATGCAATAAGGACAAATTCAGATATAAACGTCCTCTAAATGAGACACAGTGTGTTTTTAAAAAAAATGTATATAGGCTTGGGACAGAGAAAACAGAAGAAAATAAGCCATGTAAAGAAGGAATATACATGGAGAGTCTGGATTATGCATATTATTGGGTTTTTTTGAATTTTTTGACTGTGACTAAGCTAAGTACACAGAGACCTTTCATTGTATGGGCTGCTAAGCTAAACCAACGTATATACTTTAAAGGTATATTTTGTCTTCAAAATTTTGGTCTAATAATATGCTGCTTTGGAAAAGAGGTTCTGCTTTTGTTTCCACAGAGGATGAGAATTCTTCCAGAATAATGCTGTGAATACCCCCAGAAGTTCTTTGCCCAACAAAAAACAGGCACTAGTTTAGAGAGAACTATGCCCATCTTCCCAAATATTGTTTATAATGGTTTGTTTACATTTAAAGGGGAATATGATATAAGGATGAATACTTTGCATTGGTATGGATCTTGGTTTATTGATAGAAATTTAAAGTCATTTGTTATATTATGTATATATTTCTGATCTTGATTAAGGTGTTGTGTTTGCCCAGCTCATTTAAAAATGTTATGTATAATTAATATTGGTTAATAAATAATCATCTATAATAGTCAAACTTGTAGTGATTTTAGCTATATTTTCTAGATGTACAGAGATGCTTTTCAGATGAATAGGCATTCTTCATCCCTTTTAAAGACTACAGAATATAGCATTTAAAATGTTTAAGAACTTAGGACTTTTCATAACAATGAGACACATCTGCTCTTAGCAGCACCAAACTACTTCAAGAGAATTATGGGCAATAAAGAGGCTCCTTATGATGTTGTTTAGCCATTTGGGTAAGAAACTGCTCTTGTCTGGACTGCTTGATGTTATACTTTATCAGCTGGGCAGGCAGGACCCACAGAGACTGACTGAACTTGCCTCAAGGTGAGATGATCCTTCAGGGTTCCTGCTATATAAAAGAACATACATTTTGCAGAATACATACACAAAAGCAACTGATGGATTTTGCCATTACAAGGCAGTACAGATCTTCAAATTTCCTGCTTCATGGAAAAGTTTGCTGGACACTATGGGCCTGCGGACTAAAGATTTCATTTCCTAATGTTCTTATGTGGGTGACTATCCAGGTAGTGAGATGTCTCTGTCAAATCTAGAGTTTTGGAAGTTGGTTATGATGCACTTCCTGTTTATATAGGCAATGGTATATCCTTCTGGAGTCTTTGATGGAGTTGAAGAATAGATAGTTATAGTTTTCCTTAGTTATAATAAAAGATAAAGTAGATGTAAATATTGTAACTGCAATTATTGCTCAATACCTGTCTTGTTATATGGAATTTTTCTATGTTAAAGTTAAAATCTTCTTTTTTATTTAAACAGAAAAGGGGAGGTAATGTGGGTTTCCTCTTGGTATGTTGTGAATAAAAACCATTGGATAATAAAGAAGCTGTCTTAGGTTTGCGCAGGGCAGAACAGAGGTAGGTGGGGAAAAAACTAAACTAAATGCTGGAAGAATGTATGCAGAACCAGTGAGAAGTCATGTAACCCCACTGGAAACAGACACCAGAACTTTACCTGGTAAGCCACAGCCTCATGCAAAAACATAGGTTAATGGAGATTGGTTAATTGAAGATATGATTTAGCCAGAAATATGCTTAAGCTATTGGACAAACACAATTGCACATAATATGGTTTCTGTGTGATTATTTCAGTGCTGAGAACCTGGGAATATATAAGAGGCCCCACCTACAACAGGTTCCAGCAATGATTTTTGGTTTCTATGTGCACCCACAAATGTATAAACACATACATATACACATTTGCATGCACATGGATATAAATAAGTATTATTTGATCATCCCCCTTTATCTTTTTATATCAATGTGTTCTTTATGTTCTCTCTTGAAAGAAACTTTCCATAGCCATTTACTAATTTCTTGACCTCTCTTTGTAATTCCAGTGAAACACATATGCTTGAAAACTCAATGCTAACATCCAAAAATGACAGAAAACATGCAATGTGTATTTCTGGGTCTGAATTAACTCACTCAGAATGATTGCTTTCAGCTTCATCCTTTTCCTGTGAATTTCATTTTTCTTAGCAGATGAATAATATTTGACTTTGTAAATGTATTTTTTTCATTTTCCACTCATCAGTTGATGGAGCAGAAGGCTGCTTCCATTCTATACCTATTGTAAATATAGTATCCACAAACATCAATGAGCAGATGGGGATATGCACAAGAGTTGTAATAGGCCATGCAGAAAAACTATTTTTATATTTTTGAGGAATATCCTCACTGATCTCCATAATGAATATTTCAGTTTGCACTCTCAACAACTAAAAACTGTCCTATTTTACCACACCCATGTTAGAATTTATTGTAGTTTGGACAAGTTTTCATCTTGTCCATTTTGAGTGGAATAAGATGAAATTTCAAATTTGTTTTAATTTTCATTAGCCTAATGGTTGAGGATTTTAAGCTTTTAAAGTACATGTTTCTTAGCTATTTGTTTCTCATATTTTGATAGCTCATTCTTTAGATTCATGTGTCATTATAGACTAGGGGCTGAATGCCAATAAGGAAATAACATTTTCTAGATACATCAGGGAAGTTGTATATATGAACTCACAGGAGTTGTAACAGAATGCACTAAAACTGCACAAGTTCATTCCAGACAAATTTCCAGAATGGCAGCTGAAGAAAAAAATAAAATTCTACCCCAAAATAATAGCTATTGGTAACTGGCAGAGGCCAGGAGGCAGAGAGGCAGATTTCTTCTTCTTTGTTTATTTTTAAGAATATAATTCAGTTACCATATTTCTCTCTTTTTTCCCTCTCTTCAAACTCTCCCACATACCCTTCTTGTTCACCTTCAAATGCATAGCCTATTTGATCATCAGTTGTAATTACATGGATATATGCATTTGTATATACACATATAATTTTAGATATCAACTGTTCAGTCCATATAATATTATATGTAAGTATCTTTCCAGGGCTGACTGTTTGATACTGGACAACCAATTTTTTATGCTTTTTCCTGGGGAGGACTTCTTTTCCTGCCCTCAGATTTTATTAGTTGCTTGTGCTTCTTTGTGTTGACTTGAGGCCTTGTGGGCTTATTTTTGTCTATACTTTCTCTGTCCATTTTGTTTTCTTCTGTCTTGTTTGTTAGTACGTGCTTCTTTTATACCTCATATTTAGATGGCCATGTTCATGACTTTATAGACATATATTCTGATGTAACTAAAAGACACAGTTTCATATCAAAGTCACTGGTCCTCTGGCTCTTAGATTCTTCCTGCCTCACCTCAATTCCTTAATGTTTTCTGGGCCTTTGTCAGTTTTCCTTAAAGTGGTGGTCCCTGGTAGGTCAAATAAGCATCAGTGGAAAGTAATATGTACAATAGTGTAAGTGCAGGACAAAATGACCTTGATGGACTTCATAAAATACAGATAGATAGATAGATAGATAGATAGATAGATAGATAGATAGAT
>LOEQ01011407.1:15831-30806 GCA_001685075.1 Bramus lutescens
GATAGATAGATAGATAGATAGACAGACAGATAGATAGATAGATAGATAGATAGACACAAAATTGAGTGGAATGTGGGCAGACCTGGGAGGACTTAGGGAGAGGTAGTGACTAAGATAAAAATATTTTGAGATTCTCAAAGAACTAACAAAAGTGTGCACAAATTTAAAAACAAATATTTATGTAATTTCCATCATTATTCATAATCAAGATAATAATTGAAATAGGTAGCTAAGTTTTAGTTTCTTTAGAGAAAATGTAGATGCCATGTAGACAGCTAATTGCTTGTAAACAAGTAGAGAATGAACTAGAATTAAGTTTAAAATTCTGTTATATTAAGCGCATTAATTAAGCACCTTCTTGGCAATTCAGCAATGACAGTTGTTAAGAGTGACTCATGAGCCTTCATTATGATAACATGATGAAATCATTTTTTATGAAAATGGCTTCACCTGTTGGTGAGAATAGTTAAATATGAAACCAAAACACATATTTCCTGTGTTGCTCAGATGATAAATATATATTGTATAGAATCCAGGAATGTTTATACTACTCTATAGTTCTGGAGAACACATTCAGATGCTTAATACATTTTAATTAGTGAATTTTATGTCTATAGCATAAACCATATTATCATTTTCATATATAAAATAATTTCCTTCTTATGGTTGCTTGATTAGGAGGCTTTCAGAAGTTCTTTCTTTTAAGATCTTTGGAGTTAAAATGAAAGCTACAATAAACAATAGAAATAATCACTTCATTAATACATTATGTTGGCATTCTACCCATTTTCAAGATATGAAGAGGAAATACATGCCACACCCATATTTAAACCAAATAAATGTCAATTTCTTTCAATGAATCAAGGTATCCCTTTGCATAATACACTCATATTGAAAGAATTAAGTTTAAAATCCGTCATCCTCTGAAGATTCTTTTTCATAAATAAGCACACACTACTTATTGTAATCATAAGTACTTGTTTTTAATAAACTTTGAAGAATAAACATTTCATACTTCCATAAAAAGAATGCTTACTTCCCTGGTAAATATAGTTTTCCAAAGAATTTGTGAGATTTAGTGTCCATATTCATTTCCGTATTTGTCCCTTCTGCAGCCAACACTTCCTTTCTCAGGGTATCTTTTTGTCTAAGCACAGAACTTTGCTGTAAGTTACTTTAATTTTGAAATTCCTTGTGGTTATAACTCAAGCTCTTTTGCTGCCTACCATATATGTACTGCAAATAGACGTTTCATATTTCATGGAGCTTTTAATTTCTTTTCAGAGAAACTTTTTCAGTCTCCACCTAATACATTTCAAAAAGATATCCAAAGATCAAAGTATTCAGAACACTATGACAACAGGAACTGAAGTTTATTACCTTTTCTTTGGTACTGGAAGTGACCTTGATGAAAACAACTATATTTTAGGATGAAATGGGAAGAACATAAATATCTCAGAGAACAAGAGCAAGAACTATTGTTTAAGCATGTTGATTACATTAAAACTAGGATGAGTTCAAAGCAGTTTCTCTAGTAAAAGTGTAGTTTGCAGAATTGAATTCAATTTTAGAAGGTAGTGCTTCCTGAATGACACACACAAACATGGTTTCATAAATGATTACACTGCAGTTAGAAATTGTAACATCTGTCCCCTCTATATTTAGGACAGATAAGGAATTTAAAAAAATAAATGTTAATACTAATCTTTGGCACTTTATCTTCTTTTCAGTTATCCAGAGAAACCACCAATAATATTAGGAAAACATTCAAGGCTGATGTCACTAGGACTCAGCACATAGTCCCTCCCTTCAACGTCCTATATGGTTTACCATGGATGGAGTTCTTAAAATTTTGAGGTTCAGTTTTATTGTCTTTAAAGTGAGAAGACAAATTGTACCACAAGAGTGTGATTTATTATTCAGGGTATGGTTTGTCAATGCAAAATACTCTGTAGTCTAATTATGCCTTTCAAGCTAAGTTGTTTCCAATACTTCTAGATAATAAATATTACATGGTCAATATCCAAGATAGTATAGTATCAGTTCCCTGTAAGACTATAGAATGAGCAATTCCTAAATATTGTTATTTTTATTCTCAATACAAGTGTCCCAATAAACAATAAATCAGTCTTCTTCCTCCAGATGTCTTCCCAAGTGATTCATTATTTAATAAGAGCCTATATGAGATTTTTCATGGTAGTCACTGATCTTGACTGCTCATGTCAGATCTATAGAGCTCCACTTGATGTGTATTTATTTTTTACCTATGCAAGGAAGCACTTGGCAGGTATTGGAAAGAGCAAATGGAAAGATAAATGATGTAATTATATTTTGATTTAAAAAAAATTGTAAAATTCATGGAAAAAGAGTCCATTGTGGTAATGGTAGTAAGCGATTGAAACACTCAAATGTAATACATATTATCTTTAATTGTAAATGTGAAAGATAAAACTGTTGAGTATATAATAGGTACAAAAAGCTAAGGAATGAGTATTTTGGTGGTATGCTTCCATGTTTTCATCTTGAGAATAATAAAATATTGTTCTTTCACACTGAATAATTGGCTGAAATGCTGAATAATTCTGATGAGGAGGAGGATGGTTCACACATATAAAGTTCATTTGAAGCACAAGGTGTTTCACATTTTCTATAATACAACTGATTTATTCCCACTATAAAAAGGTTAATAAATCCATGAAATTCTATTAAACTGCTTTGACTGATAAAGCTTGACATAGTGAAATGATGATGTGTGCCTTGGTTGGAAATTCTCATTTTTATTCTCTATTTTTACTTGTCAGCAACCAAACTGAATCTCTTGCCTTCAGAGCATAAGACTTCTGTAAGCTCTGAGTCTTCTAGGAAATTGGTTTTCCTGTGTACATTGCTGCTTGTGCCTCATGCTGATGAATGACCCTGCTAGTGAAACACAATTTCTACTAAAGCAACAAATAGTTGTTATAAAGGCTCCAAGATTTACTCTATTCTTAGAACAAAAGCTTCCATCTCCTGCTCATTAATCCTTGTAAGTGAGATTCAAATAATGGGGAAATTCCAATAAAGATTCTCCTCTGCTTAACTATTTTTTGTTATTTTTAAAAACTCTGGTTAAAGGGATCAAATGAGGATACAGAATGGTAAGATTTAAGGTAGATCAGGATATATCTAAGGAGATTGGATCATCTGAGCTCCAGAATAAAAATTATTTTATTAAGGTTATGATAGTTAATTTTGATGAATCATGTTTGATGAAAATTAGGAACATAGAAAAGGAAAAAATGAAAAAAGGCTATTCAAGTAGAGTTATGACCTCAATATTGTCCTGAACCTATTCCAATATTGATATATGCTATAAAATATAATATGATTAAGGGAATTTAGTCAAAGTTTTATGAGTGGAATTGGTACCATTAGATACGATACTTGAAGGATCCACCATTGAGGATAGAGAAGGTGTCATATATAAGGAATAGAGTCTCACGAGACACAAAAGATAAGATATATGTCTTCCCATACTCCAGTACAGTCAAAAATAATTTTTTGTTTATAAATTAATCATTTAAATATACTGTGTTATATGGCATTGCAAATGGAGTAAAGCAAATGACATTTGGGTCTTTTAGACCTGAACTTATATCACAAATAAGTCATTAATATTAGATTTGGAATGTCACATATCTATGGATTTTGTTATTATGATAACACAACATGATATCACAACACATGTTGCAATCAAACATGTGTTAC
Source organism: Bramus lutescens (assembly GCA_001685075.1). Taxonomy (NCBI): domain Eukaryota; kingdom Metazoa; phylum Chordata; class Mammalia; order Rodentia; family Cricetidae; genus Bramus; species Bramus lutescens. Next base: position 19,579 of record LOEQ01011407.1, read on the forward strand.
ATTGAAGCATAAAATAGAGAGAAAGACCAACCCCATTATCTTCTATATTTCTCCCTCTTTATTTATCTTTTTATAAAAGAAAGCATTTAATTGGGTTTACAATTACAAAGTGTTAGAGTCTATGATGGCAGAGCAAAGGCATGGTAGCAAAAACAACTGTGTGGTGTTTGGGAAGGATTTGGACGTGCAGCCTTATCAGAGGACATGTTATTGAGTGTGGGCTTGAGATTTTGAAAGACATATTCCATTCCCAGTGTCATTCCTAGCTGCCTCCAAATGTCAGTTTGAGATGTAAGCTCTCAGTTATTCTTTCTCCCTCTTTAAAGCCCCACCCCTTCCCATGAGCTCTTACTCATTTCCTGACCTCTATGGATATTCAACATGAAAAAAAAAACGTTTAAAGAATCAAAACACGTCTAAAGAGTTGAAGTATTGGGAGGATGCAGTGGGATGCAAATGTCCCATTTAGAGCTGAGCACTGCAGTGTATCTGATTTATGCATCATGACTATCTGTGCATATGTGTGACACACTACCTACTTCAAACAGAGAGTTAAGACATGCATTAATCTATGGCTACATCAATAGGGTAGGAGTCAATTTAAAACTATCTCCATTTAGAAGAATAATAATAGAAAGTTTTCTGCTAGTGCTTCTAACCTATAGGGCCACAAATTCTTAGCACTAATAATGAACAAATGTAAGACCAAAACCCAGCAATGAAAACTTCAAATCCTATACCTCCCTGTCTCATATAATAGGGTTTAAGCAGCTCCACCTCTTCATCTTTACTGCCTGCAACAAAAGTCTCAATTGGCCTTTCTCTAAGCCCTGTAAGCAACTCTTATTGACATATAACTAATGACTCCAGCATTTGCAACATCTTGGTATCTACAATGCAACTCAGACTTCATTTTCACAGCTTCATCCAACGGCCAATTATAGCCTTTAAACGGGGACTCCTCTGCCATCTTCCTTGCTTCAGCATCTCTCTTAGATCATGTAAAAATGATTCCATGACTCCTCTTCTCTTGCATCCTTCATGACGCTAAAATCAGCATGATATCCATAAATTTGCCAATTTGGCAACCAATTTGGGGTGAGTCATATATGTAGCACATTTGTTTGTGGTTGCTTTCTAGCTGCAAAAAATTACTTAGTCATTTCCATTTTCTTTTTATGATTTGAAGCTTATCTGGGTCATGTCTTTCAGTGAGGCTGGCCCTCCTTTTATTCTAATGCATATTTAGCTTCTCCCCAATGCTACTTATTTTCTTAGAAATTGCAGTCTCTCCTTCAGCATAATTCTTGACTGAAACATTTAGCTTGCCACTGTTTTCCTCTCCACGCTGTATATTTTGTATTTTTCATTTTCTATTTTTCATTGTAGACATGCATAAAAGTGACTATTAAATCCCAGCACTAGGGAGGCAGAGGCAGGTGAATCTTTGTGAGTTTGAGGAAAGCCTGTTTTACAAGAACTAGTTCCAGCACAGGCTCCAAAAGCTACAGAGAAACCCTGTCTCAAAAACAGACAAACAAGCAAAAACCCAAAAGAGTGACTATTAATAACCACATGATAAAATCAATATTAAGCTGTCCTTAAATCTACTTTGCCAAAAAAAGGACATAGTTCCTTCCTTTTAAATTAAGCCTGAGGCAAATTCTTGGGACAAGGAAGAAAGTAATCACATTCTTTGCTAAAATATCACAAGAATGGTCTCTGACCTTATTGCTAATATGATCCCCCCCTAGGAGATGGAAAAACCTAGATGTCCAACCAAATGGTAAATTCATAATAAAAATCTAAGATCTATGCACAAAGGGATTTTGTTGTTCTCTAGGGAAGTCTGAAAATATGAAATGTACAGATAAATGGATACATCTGCAAACATTTTATTGAGTGAGGTAATCCAGACCCAGAAGGACAAATAGGGCATCTTTTCATTCATATGTAGACCTTTGCCTCAAATGTTTAGTTATGTGTGTTTTAGTTTGAGTACCTGTAGGATTTAGGAAACTAAAAAGGAAATATTAGTAGGCAGAAAGGGAAAGAAATATTTTAAGGAGGCAACTGTAGAAAAGATGAATAATTGAGTGTGGTTAGTTGCATTAACATTCATCTAGTTTAAAATATCCATTTTCCTTGGAAGCACATTGATTTATGTGTTATTCCTGAATGCATTTTTAAATTATAAACCATATTGGAACTTTCAATATATATGTTAGACTATTTATTTATGGTTTAATTCCATTGTGTCATAACACCATACCTTATATATTTTATACACGTTTAAATTTGTTTAGATGTATTTTTATCCACAAATAATATATGCATTATATTTAAATACAATTATTTATTAATTATTTCCTGTTGTTTATTTTTAATTTTTTTCATGCAACATATGTTGTTCATATTATTTGCCTTCTTCAGAGGGACATAAGGTTTTCTGATAGATTGATGCAGGGTATTGACAGTGTCCTTTGATTTACAGAAGATTTTCAGTTTCAGGATATCCCATTTGTTAATTGTAAATCTCAGGGTCGGTACTACTGGTGTTATAGTCAGGAAGTAGTTTTCCTGTGCCAGTTGGTTCAAGGCTACTTTCCACTTTCTCTTCTGCCAATTTCATTGTAACTTGGTTTATGTTGAGGTCTTAGATCCATTTGAACTTGAGTTTTGTGCATGGAAATAGACATGAATCAATTTGCACTCTTCTACATGTTGACATCCAGTTATGCCAGCACCATTTGTTGAAGGTGTTTTCTTTTGTCTATTGTACTTCATGTAGGATGTTCTTCTGTTCATGTGTTGCTTTCACTGGTTAATGAATAAAGAAACTGCTTTGGGCAGTCTGAGAAGACAGAACTGAATGCTGAGAGGAAGAAATCAGAGTCAGCGGAAGCCATGGATCCTCTGCTGGAGATGAATGCAGGTTAGAATCAGTGGTAAGCCACTGCCATGTGGCAATATGCAGATTAATGGAGATGGGTTAAACTAATATGTAAAAGTTAGCCAATAAGAAGTTAGAGCTNGAGCTAATGGCCAAGCAGTGTTTTAATTAATACAGTTTCTGTGTGGTTATTTAAAGTGTAAGCTAGCTAAAATCAAGTATTCATAGGTATGTCAATTAATGTCAGGATCTTTGGCTTGATTCTATTGATCCATATGTCTGTTTTTATGCCAATACCAAGCTCTTTTTACTACTATAGCTTAAAGTCAGGAATTGTGATGAGTCTAGATGTTCTTGTAGTGTACAGGATTGTTTTTGCTACCCTCTTTTGTTTTGTTTTGTTTTTCCATATGAAGTTGATTACTATTCTTTCATGGTCTGTGAAGAATTTTGTTGCAATATTGATGGGGATTGCACTGAATCTGTAGATTGCTTTTGGTAAGATTGTCATTTTTATTATGTTAATCCTGTGATCCATGAGCATAGGAGATCTTTACATTTTCTAATCTCTTCTCCTAAATTCTTTCTTTAAAGACTTAAAGTTCATGTCATACAGGTTTTCATTTGTTTGGTTAGATGCACCCCTAAATATTTATATTGTTTGTGGTTATTGTAAAGAGGGAACTATTGTAAAGGGAGAGGAGCCATTATGGAGCTAGGGAGAAGCCAGGTGCTAGAGAAATTCTAAGGAATCCACAGGGATGACCCAAGCTAAGACTCCTAGCAATAGAGAAGGAAAGCCTGAATTGAGCTTCCCCTATAATCAAATTAGTGACTACCCTAACTGTCCTCATAGAACCTAAATCCAGTAACTTATGGAAGCAAATGCAGTGATAAATAGCCAAGCACTGGGCTGAATGCCTGAAATTTGTTTAAGGAGAGGGAGGAGGGATCATATGAGCAAGGGTGATCATGATCATAAACTAATTTTAAACCTTATTTTCTTATGTTTCAGTTTAATTGGTATATCAGGTTTTGCTATTGTAAGATCATTGGGCTCTGCTGGTGCCATATTGCTCTTTTGGTTGTTGAATATATTATCACACTGGTGTTTACTCATCTCTTCTAACTGGTATGGCTTTGGCCTGTACTTGTTCTTTCAATTGTTGTGGTTTGCACCTGTGTCTATGTAGTTTTCTGGAGTTTCAGTGGAGGCCTGGCCACAGGGAGGGTGTTCAGGTGCTTGAGGTTGGGTGACAGACGGGGTCCCAGAGGAACAGTGTCTAGTGTGTGGTGGGGACAGGGGAACAGTCTGGAGGCAGGTATCTCACCTGCTTGCAGGCTGATGGGGACTGCAGTATTTTCTTTCTTTAAAAAGGTGCCTGGGAGTCTCCAGATACAGTAGTGAATTTGTTTATTTCCCCTATAGTTCAAGTTTAACAAATTGTGTGCATGAGTGTGTGTGTGTGTATGTGTGTGTGTGTGGTTACTTTAATATCTTCCTAGAGAACTGACACCTCATATACAATTCTGCTCTCTATTCTGGTACAATTAATTCTCTGTATCCAGAGGTCTGGGTTGTACAACTATTGTTTCATCACTCTTTGCTTTCTCAGTCTGTTCTTACAAGTATGAGCCCTAAAAAAAATCTCAAACCTCTTATTCCTTCTTTCCTATAGGTAAGATTTGTTTACCTGTTTGTCTTTCGGAAATGTTTTACACATGCATTTAATTACCTTCATTTATACTGTACTAAACAGAGGTGTAGCCTTTTATTATTCATGTTGCTTCTTTTTCCCTGACCATACTGGATTTGTGCATTACTGAATTACTTTAATTTTGAAAAATGCTCAGTCATTATGTTTCAGATTTTTTTTTTATCTCCTTCTGGGATTCTCATTATGCATATGCTGCACCTTGCATAATTTTTTCTCTGTGCACTGATACTCCATTTCTTTTCTTTCTTTTCTCCATTTCAATTTTGTAGGTTATTATTTACCACTTTCTTCAAGCTTTGTCATTACATCTATAATAGTGAATATATTAGAACTAATTTATTAACAGCTTTTTTATTTTAGTTATCTTCTTTAGGTGGGTTTTTCTTATGTCCATCATCTTACCAAGAACAACACAGAAACTTATTTTTAATTATGAAAGCTTGGCCTTAGCTTAAGCTTGTTTATAACTAGTTTTTCTAACTTAAATTAACCCATATTTTTAAATATATATTCTTTTATGTGTCTCAGTTACCTTTAGTCTGTACCACCCATCCTGCTTCCTCCGTGTCTGGCTGGAGACTCCACCTTTCCTCTTCCTTGAGACCTTTCTCTGTCCAGAAGTCCAGCTTAACCTCTTTCCTGACTTACTAACAGCCAATCATCTCTTTATTAAACAAATCACAGCGACATATCATCACACAGTGTAAAAAATATTCCACCATAATCTTCATTGCTATTTTAATCATTTATTGGTGCATTTCATTTCCTTTGCTACGATTTTGTAACTGATGGTTCACATTGACAACTTGTTATATTAGAGTTATTGGTATATCAACCACTTTGTAGAATTTATTATTAGCCCTTTTCCTTAGTTGCCAATTCTAAGAGACATTTCCTAGAAACCCACCAGCCATACCTGGCAGGGAATGGAATAGATGATCTTCACTCTCCCTCCTGTCTTCTGATTCCAGTCACCTAGACTTACACCGAATTTTGTAGCCAACACATGCTGTGGGCTCTCGTTACTCTATGCCCTTATTTCCAGGGGACTACAGAGATATTATTGACATACCCAGCTTTCCTCCATCTGAAGTACCCGTTCAGCCCAGCATCACATCCAACAGCTCATCCCCATTCCTTAGTGTCAGCTCCTAATAACTAGAAACATGTCTTACCTGGAACCCCCATGTGACTCTACTTGGAAGAGTCTTAGAAGCATTATTCCCCATGAGGTAACCTACAGCCAGCACACTCTCCAAAGTACAAGAGAGAGAAACAGAAACCAAGACAGGGAACATTCACCTAACAAAGATAAGGCATAAGCACCTAGAATTACAATCATCCCAAACACAGATGCCTCTATGCTAGCAGAAAATAATAATCAATGACAGGAAAGATAATAGAGCTCTTCTAGAGCCAAATACCTCTACTGTAGTAGACCAGGAGAAATAATAATAATCAACAACAGGCAAGATAATAGAGCTCTTCTAGAGTCCAATACATTTACTGTAGTAAACCATGAGAAATGTAACTTAAGTACAAATCAAGGACTTCAAAATAGCCTTTATGAATATTATACTCAATGACCTTAAAGAGGATATGAAACTTAAGAAAACATAAAAAATGGAATGAACTAAAAAAACAGTTTAAGGCATAAAATTGGATATAGAATCAATAAAGAAACCCCAAAATAAGGAGGAAAAAAGATAGGAAAAATTAGAAACTTGAACAAGTACTTTGAAAGCAAGCCTCACCAAAAGAATAAAAAAGATATAAGAATCTCAGGCATTAAGGACAAGGTAGAAGACCTGAACATCTCAATGAAAGAAAATGTTAATTGCCAAAAAATCCATGCATGCAATATTTGGAAAATAGGGGACACTATGAAAATACCAAATCTACTTCATTTTACACCTTTTCTAATGTTTAAGTTAAATAACACATATGACAGCTCATGCTAACAAGAATATGGAAAAAGGGTACCAATTTTCCATTGTTGGTGAGAGTGCAAATACGTAGATCAAAATGGTGGTTTCCCAGAAAATTAGGAACCAATCTACCTCAAGAAGCAGCTATACAAATCTTGGCTATATATCCAAAGGATGCACTCTCATACCACAAGGACATTTACTTGCTAAAATAATGCTCAACTTACTTGCTGCATTATTCACAATAGCCAGAAAATGATAACAACCAACCTTGATGCCCCTCAACAAAAGAATGGATGAAGAAAATTTGGTACATTTACACAATGGAGTATTACTCATCTATAAAAACTGACATCATGAAATTTTCAGGCAAATGGATGGAACTAGAAAAAAATCATTCTGAGTGAGGTTACCCAGACCATGAAAGATAAAAATGAACAGTGCCTTATTCAGTTATCATTATCAAAGTTTCCTCCTGAATCAGATGGGAATAAATACAGAAACTTGCAGCCAGATGTTACACAAAGAGAGATGGTGGAGAGAGAGAGAGAGAGAGAGAGAGAATGAGAATGTCCTTGAACATTCAGCCCTATATGGGAAGTATGGGAAGTCTCCATCAAATCTCTCACCTCAAAGCTCAGGAAGCCCCACAGAAGAGTAGACCAAAAGAGTATAAGAGATAGAGGGGTTGGAGGATTCCAGGAGAATCAACTGAGCAACACTCATATGAACTCACAGAGACTGAAGCAGCAAGCATAGGGCCTACACAGGTCTGCACCAGATCCTTTAATCCTTTAAACTGCACCTATCAATTTAATGTTTTTATGGAACTCCTGAATGAGTGGGTCTCTGATTCTTGTGTCATCTAGACAATAAGGCAACTGACGGAGACCAAGGAGACAGAAGAGAAGAAATATATATATATATTGATGAGGAACTCATACAGCTGACCTCATATAGTTGATGGACACCACTTTGGGCAAACTGATAAAACACAAAATAAACACAAAACTTAGTATGCTTCCTATACACAAAATATCAATAGATTGGAAACTATATCAGTGAAACTCCACCTTTAACAATAGCCTCAAATATAAAGTCTCTTGAATTAACTCCAACAAAGCAAGTAAAAGACTGGTATAAATAAAATTTTAAGGCATTGAAGAAAAAAATCAAAAAGATATCAAATGATGAAAAGTTCTCACATACTTATACATTAGTAGGGCTAATATAGTAAAAACAGCCATGTTACCAAAAACAATCTACATTTTCATTTCAGTAACCATGAACATTCCAATAAAATATTTCACAAACCTGAAAGGATAGTTTTCACCTTTATATGGAAACATACACACACGTACACTCACACAAAATGGTAGCAAAACAAGCCTGAATAATAAAAGAAGTGCTGGAGGCATCACCAACCCTTATTTCAAATTGTACTACAGAGCCATATTTATAAACAACCAGTATGGTGCAAGTGCAAAAACAGATACACTGATCATTGGAATCAAATTGCAGACCCAGACATAAGTTCACACACCTATGGGCATATTTTTTTGTCTAAGTATCCAGAAATACACACTCGACAAAAGAGAGCATTATCAACAAACGGTGCGGATAAAACTGAATGGCTGCATGTAGAACAATCCAAATGGACCCGTATGTGTCATCCTGCACAAAACTCACCTCCAGGTGGATCAAAGACCTCAATATAAGGCCAGTTATACTAATTTCATACAAGAGAAAGTAAAGAATAATCTTGACCTCTTTGTCACAAGAAAAGTTATTCTGAACAGGACACCAATAGAATAGGCTCTAAGATTAGCAATTAATATGTGGGACTTCATGTAAATGAAAAGCTTCCATATGGCAAAGGACAGCAACTTTAGGATAAAGTGACATAATGGGAAACTATATTTTGTGCATACACACATGATAGATGGCTAATAACAAATATGTGAAAAACACATACTCTATACATTGAGAAGACAAATAACCCAATTTTAAAATGGGTTGCAGATCTAAATAAAGAATTCTCAAAACAAAAAAGACAAATGGATGAGATGCATCTGTCAAAATGGTCAAGATTAATAAGGTAAATGACAGGTCATTCTGTGGAGAATGTGGATTAAGTGGAATATTCATCCATTGCTGGTAGGTATACAGGCTTGGGAAATCAGGGTGATAATTCCTCAGAAAGGTCCAGCTCTACCATCCTTGGGCAAAGTGTGCTTTGTCTTACAACAGAGACACTTTCCCAACCATGTTCATTGCACCTCTTTTCACAATAAACAGAAATTAGAAAAAGCTGAGGTATCTATCAGTCAATTAATGGATAAAGAAAATTTAGTAACTTTACACAATGTAATATTATGCAGCCATTGAAAAATTAAATTTTGAAATTCACAGGAAAGTAGATGAAGCTAGAAAAATCATCCTAAATGAGGTAACCCAGACTCAGTAAAACAATTATGATATATGCTCATTTATAATGTGAATATTAGCTGTTAAATATTCAATAAGCGAACTACAGTCTGTAAAACCACAGAGGTTAGGTATTAAGTAAGGAATTCTGGGGAGAAATTGATCATCCTAGGAAGGGAAAATGGAATAGACAGTTATGGATGGACAAGGGAACTGGGATTTTAACAGGAGGACCATAGGGGAGAGGGGGGAAATGTAGGGAGTGAAAGCTAAAACTAAGGGCCACATGAAGGATCATATGGAAACCTAATATAGTAGAAGCTGGTTAAAATACATACACATACAAGAGCACTCTAAATTGTATCACCAAATAATGGGGGTACAGAACTCCAACCTGAAATCTTTCTTCACCAAATCAAGCTTCCAAAACCAGGAATGGGTTACATCACTTCAGGTTCTTGACCAAAGGGGTCCTATGGGAATGGCCAAAACAAATCAGTGTGTTGCTAAGGCTATGGGTTACTTTCCACAAACTATTGCTGAAGGCCCTGTTGCTGAAAACAACAACCTCACTACAAGTTTTTAGGATTCAAACTGATGCCTTCTTAGAGACTTCATTCCTATGGTCTAGTGTTCTTGGTACAGAAAAGTACTGTGCACACTGCCAAAGAAAAAATATAAACACCTATCCCACTACAAAATCTTTGGTCCACAATGCTATGCAGCCTGCAAAACATGATAGTGCAATGGTGACACAAGGCTTGGGGAATTACCCAAACCATATCCAAGATAATTCTTAAATATGACTCAAGACATGCAATTTTTGTAACATTTTTCTGTTATTTTACATGAACCCTTCTGATATTGTGGTAAGGTTGTGTGTGTGTGTATGTTGCTGTGTGTTGAAGATGTGGCATTCTATAATACTATAGTAAGATCTCAATCTATGAATTATGAAATGTCCGGAGCTGGACTATGACCTTCACAAAAACTTCACAAACACTTCTCACTTTCCAGCTTTCCCTAAAAAGGATTGGGAATTTTGTGGTATTCTTAGTTTTCTTCCAGATTAGTTAGAACCTGGCAAAACCTCAGATTCTATATTTGGGTAAAATGGTTTCGTTTTGAGAGTAGGCCTTTTGAGAAACAGAGAATATTTTAGAAATATGTGAAGATAGCTACTTGACTTGTATTTTGGATGAAATAATTAAGGTATTTTTTCTTTTAATCTTTTCTGTGAAAACCTGTAAGGGTTTTCAGAGGTAAAAATCAGGAAAATGTTTGGAAGAAAGATATAACTTGGTATCCTGTAATTTTTAACTTTCAAACTTATCAACTCATCAATTATAGTACTCTCTCATCCCTGCACTATCAGTTACTTTTGTGGAAAAATGTTATTTTCCTGTATCTTTCTGCCTGCCTTGTCATGTTTGGTGGCATCAGCTTGTCCTGTGACTTCAGTTTGCTGTTGGACCGACAGATTGTGAAAATTCACTTCATTTAGTTTTTCTTTTCTTGTGTATGAGTATGATTTTTTTAAGTTCTTTACATGCCAGACCAGAAACTTTATATTCTTTTTAGCTGAGTTCTAGTAACAACTATAGGAAGAACTTGTCTCTTGGAGACAGATTTAAAACTTGTCAGATGACCTTGCAGGAGAAACTTGGATGTGTGAAAATGGTGGGCAAAGATGACATATTAGCCAATCGATAAGTTATGCATACTTCTTGCTTTCTATTTAAACCTTTCTCTCATATAAGGGCCTTGAAGATGAACTTAGTGATTGACTATATCTCTTTGTCTTCTCAGTGTTACCACAACATATAAATCTCCCTTTTCTTCTTTCAATTACTAAAAATAATATTCTATCTGATTATGTAAGTTCTTACTATTTAAATCAAAATGACACACAGCTAATTATAAGCATAGTTGGATTTTGAAAAGATTGTAGCAAACTGAGTTAAATCTTGCTAAAGACTAATACATCACCTATGGTGTTTCCATATTATCAAGATTAAAAAAAATAGGCCAAATACCTGAGACATTTTTATCAAGTATCTAGAAATCCATGTATTTGGATTGCTGTGAGACAATGATCTGAACCCTGTAATTTTTATTTTAAATAAATGCTGATTGGCCACTAGCCAGGCAAGAAGTATAGGCAGGGTGACCAGGAAGGGAGTACTGGTGGTTCAACAAGAATTCTGGAAAAGCTTCTCAGTTTTAGGAGGTCCCATTTATTCAATGTTGTCATTATTGTCT
>LOEQ01011407.1:67014-77431 GCA_001685075.1 Bramus lutescens
ATTTGTGTGTTGTTATTTCGGGGTATAAGCTAGCCATGCGGGAGCTGGGCTGGAGGAAAAGAAGGTCCATGCTTCCCAATCACTACAATGGCTTGTTAAAGTTTCCAACTATAGTTTAAGGTCTTAAACCCATATTTATCTTGGTATCTCACCAAAGATATTACACATACTTCATTTGATCACTGAACCTATTGTGGGAATTCTGACAATGAGAATAGGTGCTGTCTACAACTCTTTTACTGCTTTTGGGGATGCTATACAAGGGACTTCATACTAGGTCACATTGTCCAGCCTATGCTTAGATTTATTGCAACATGATATGCCATGTTTTGTTGATACTCATGGGAAACCTGCCCTTTTCTAAACAGAAACTGAGGAGGAGTGTATTGGGGGTGGGAGCAGAGGGGGTGGGGTGAGAGACTGGGGGGAGAGGAAGGGAAAACTGAAGTCAGGTTTTAAAACAAATAAATTTATTTAAAAAGTTTTTTAATGCTCCATGACACAAGACAACGATAGCATATCCAAGAGGAGTCAAATTGAGGGCTCAGTATTGAGGCTGTAACATAACGCAGAGTGTCAGAGGCCATGTCTGAGAAGCATCAGGTAGCAATTGACTTTAGGAGATTGTCCCACCAGAATGCAAGACAATGATGGGTGCATTTGATAGGCAAGAATATCTCCTGCTACTGCTGTGCCTTTACATGATTGCCACTGCCATTTTTCTCTGTTATCTGGAATGGTGTGAATGGGTGTGTGGGGATCCCCACTGCCTTTAATGAAGTGTGATTATCTCATGGAAATGTTCTATTCTTTTATGGATTATTATTAATATGGTTTCCTCTTAAGCTGTACTCTTTCAAGTGTTGTCCCTGCCCCCAGATAAAGCAGAGGCTGCAGGAGATAGAAAAGAAAGCAAGGCAATGTCACATAGCTAGGACTTATGAGTTTCTCTTGAGGAGTGATATTTACTATAGTTTGGGTTAATGATTAAGGAAAGCAATTGATTCCCAGTAGTTAACTCAAGTTCTTTCTGACAATGGGAAATGGATTAATGCGGTTTGGTACATCATAGATAAAACAAAGCTTTAAACAATTGACTTCATATAACCAGAAAACAAAGAATTGGATGGTTAATTAAGATAAATAGAAAAGACTCTAAAATATAAAAAAATTTAAACAAGTAAACTCTTTTTCTGGCAATTATAAAAACTAGTGCCTATGTAAATAGTTATTGCTGGAAGGCTGCTGACCTATGAGAAGGCTAAATGATAAATGTTTAACTGTATGTGGGTTCATGGAAATAATTTGTTTTTCATCTGTAATACATAAAATGTTTGATCACAGGGGTTATGAAAAACATGTTTTTAATTCATATTCATTGTAATAATTCACTTACAAGATAGTGTAACCACATTGTAATTTTTATATTGAAAGATCCTGCTGGGGTACATGAACTACAGGGGAAAACATGAAATAAGAGAGAAAGAAAATAACAGGAAAGATGTAGTAGGAAAGATGTAGAAGGAAGTGAATAGGAAAGAGAAACAAGGAAAACACCAGCGCAAAATAAAGAACAAAGAATAGACTAGAACAACCAACAGAGAGAATAATAAAAAAGAAAAAGAAGTTCTGTCTCTCAGAAAAGAAGTCTGTGTGTTTTTCTCACCAACCTTACATCTCATTCCCATTCTGGATGCTCTGTACCAAAGGCCTCAAATTGGACTAATGATCACTAATGATCACTTTCAAAAAGTGTATGGATGTAAGGGTAAAATGTGTGACTCACTGTGTAATGCTACAGCTACCACACCAAGATTTTTATTGTTTCTGTTTTTTGTATGTGAGTTAGTTTTTTCTTTGTTTTAAATTTTATTTTGAAGGTTGTGTTTGCAAGGACATAGGGTGGATATGAAGGGATGAGGCAATGAATGAGATTGGGGTGCATGCTGTGAAATCCACAAAGAATCAAAAGGAAATATAAAGCCAGGTGTTGGTCACACATACCTTTAATCCCAGCACTCAGGAAGTAGATGCAGGTGGATCTCAGTGAGTTAGAGGCTAGCCTGATCTACAGAGTGAGTTCCAGGACAGCCAGGGATACACAGAGAATCTCTGTCTCAAAAATGTACAAACATAGTCATTTAATGATTCATGTGCTGAAAATGAAAAAAATATATTTTTGTCTTACAGAAATCATAATTAATAAAAATCTCTCTAAAAGTAAAACCTATAGTTAAGGTTCAGGATTTCTAGTCTGACCAATTCCTTGTAACTGTGTAATAGTCTCCGTTTTGTCCACTAAGAAGGCCACTGGCTGGCAGTTATAACTGAAATATCCATGCCAGTATCCAGGAGACCAGAAAATCTCTTTCCATTTATAAACAAAGTGAGGTCTGGTCTCTGAGGACCTATTGTCTGTACCCAAAATGCATCAGATGAACCTAATCCGTCTTCTCCTCTCTTTTCTTTTTAAGACCTCAACATAAACCCAACAATATTTAACCCCATAGAAGAAAAATTTTAGAATTAGCACTTGAATGCTTTGGCACAACACTAACATAGCCTCAGTGGTATACACATTGAGAGAAACAATAAGATCTCTTGAACTGAGAAGCTTCTGTATAGCAAAGGACATATTCAACAGGACACAATATCAGGCTATGGAATTGGAAAATAACTTTACTAATCATTAATCCACTTCAAAAACATATAAAGACCTCAAGAAATTAGTCATCAAAAGAACAATTAATCCAATAAAATATATGCAACAGACCTAAACTGAAAACTCTCAATAGACTTAAAATGACTGAAAGACATTTAAAAAATTCTCAAATATAACATCCTTAACCAGTGGGCAAATGTAAACCAGAACAACTCTGAGACTCCATCTTATCCCTGTAAAAATTACCAAGATCAAAAACACAGCTCCTAACTTATGCTTAAGAGAATGCGGGGTAAAAAAAGAAAACTCTTCCACTGCTGGTGGAAATGTGAATTGGCACAGCTGTTTTGGATCCTAGTATGTCAAATTTTCAGAAAATTAGGTAACAAATTATTATAAAACTCAGATATACCTCTTTTGGACCTGTATATAAAAGATGCTCAACTATAACATAAGGACACGTGCTCAACGATGTTTACAGACTTACTTTATCATATATGGAATTGGAAAACAACCCAAATGTATCTCTTCTACACACCTGATAAATGAGTTAGCCATAAATACCATAAAATATCTTTGAGTAACTCTAATCACACAAATTGAAAAACCTGTATAATAAGAACCTTAAATTTTTGAAAAAAAGAAATTTAAGCCATCAGAAAATGGAAAGATCTCTTATTCTCTTGTAAAGACAGCACCAATATAGCAAAATTGACAATCTTATTGAAAGCAATCTATAGATTTAATGTAAATGTCCATTAAACTTATAATAATATTCTTCACAGACTTCAAAACAACAGTCCTCAACCTTATGAGAAAAGACAAAAACTCAGGATAGTCTAAATAATATTAAAATCCTGCGCAATCATGGAACTTTTGAATGTATTACAATCTCTGACTTTAAATTTTATTACATAGCCATAGTATTGAAATCAATCCACCTTGGATATGAATTCACCTGCCTAAAAACAGCAGACTTTTGACAAAGAAGCAAAATTGTGAAATGGAAAAGAAGCATTTTAACCTGCTTATCGCAGAGGCTACCTTAATTTAAACCTGTCTTTTTTTTCTTTTAGTTGAAGCTGTGCTGTATAGCAGGGGGTAGGACACAGGCTCACTTTGTCTGTTAGACTGCCTTCCTGAGCTCTGGCAGGCAGATTTTTAACTATCTTTTTTATTTTAACTTGTAAATCATAAAATTAGGAGAATTTTGGATCCTCTCCTCTGTTCTATAGACTGTGTGAGGTTAAATTTGCTGTTTAAACTTACTCTTGCTCCTGCTTCCCTTTTACCTGCAGGTGAGTTGGATGAGCTGGCTACTGTGTGCACGTGGCGACTCAATCTCAGTGGTAACTTGGTGATTCTTGGACCAAAAGTCATTTTTCCTTCACCTTTCTTACTCATTTAGCAAGCAAAAAAAGTTGCAACTTTGTATCAATCACGCTTATAGATTCTCAATAACCCTGTCATTGTTTCTGTTCCATTCTCATTTTCTTTAGTCACCAACATATATAACTGAATGTTTTTTCCTTATCCTATATATCTATATTTACAAGTTTTTTTCTCCTGATATTATTGTCCTGTTTTGTTATCTGAGCGCACATTACTCATGCATCCACCATTTTTTTTCATGAGTTCCTCACATCGGGTCACTTCTTCGTTGCTTTTTGGCATGTGTGGATCAGCCTCACGTTCTCTTTTATACTTCTTGTTCCTCTGGCATTTGTCTCGGAGTTCAGTGGTCAGCACCATGTTGTCTTTCCTCTTGGGGTTCAGTGGTCAGCCCCACATTGGGTGCCATTATGTTAGAGCCCATAGGCCCCATATAGATCACAATTTTCCCTAACTGGACACCATTATCATGAAGGGCATCTCAGGGTTCTCTCACTCCTGAAGATCTACCCGCGTTTATTTTTCCAAACATCTCTTAAACCCCCAGCACAACTGAGGTGGATACCTCATTAATATTTTCTTTCCAGAGAATGCATGCACCTGCAACTAAGTCATCAGCTTCAGCAAACACCTCTCCCCATGCAATCTACATTTATAACAAAAGAGAAAGGAGTAGCACATCCTGGCTACTGTTGAGGGTAATGACAGGCTGTCTACAGGTCGACATGACCACCTCAGGTGGGCCTATGGCTTCAGGGCCTGGATGCCACACCATAAAGAAATACGGGCCTACAGATATTGTTGGAGCCCACCCTGGGAGGAGGCGCTGAGGCTGAAGAAAAGTTAGATTAAGAGAAATGAAGACAGAAGCATAGGATAGACCGGGAGGATTGAAGGTCAATACCAAACAGCCCAAGTTTTTTTTCCCTAAGGCAGCATATATATTACAGGCAAAAGAGAGAACAAAGAGCAGTACAATCAGCTAACTACCTTTTTCATTGTCATTGGAAGGCAGCACAAACAGATGCATTATCTTATTCAGCTAAGCAGCTTCTAATCTCTAATGAGGAGTGACTCTGGCTGGCATACACCAGCCTAAATCTTAATAGAAAAAATGTGCTCCTTTAACTGGTCAAAAATGCTCTTTCCCATGGGCTTAATCAGAACTTTCCCACAGCCCTCAAGGTTACCGGAAAAAGTAGAGCAGGCAATCAAGATTGAATGTAAGTGACTTCTTTAAGTCAGAAATGACTGCAGATGGAAACTGAGACACATGTGAACTCCCAAAGGACATGATGCCTTGAGAGCACTAGGTTGGGGTTTGTGAAATAAGCTTTCATTTTATCACTATCATAATCTTCTTCCTATAAAGTAAGCTACATATTGCTATTTAACTAATTCCATCTTATGAAAGGTTTCATCCATATGTAAAAATTGACCAGACTTTTGTCCGTCACATGAACAGGGTGCACATGAACCAGCTTGACTGACTAGGATATGCCTGTTATCCTGCACATTCCTTTTTTATGGGGAAATCACAAGTGGCCAAGAAACATTATGCCACAAAATCATTCTACTGATGTGCCTGACAGAAGTGTGTAGGTATTTTGCAGAACTTACTAACTGACCTATTTTCTGTGAAATTTGAGACACTCATTTTCCCATTTTCCATCATCATTTTTTCTAACCTTAGCATTTTTTCTTATTATTTTTTATTCCCTTCTTCTCTTTTGGACATAACTTTCTATTGAAGGTATTCTTTGCCTGGTTGGTTTTACTACCATAAACTGCCTCGGATAAGATGCAGAAATTTAACAAAATTATATGGCCTTGATTCAAATAAACATATATTGATTACATAACAGAAAAAGATAATCAGAAAGTAAATTGAATATGTAAGTAAGGAGGCTTTACTTTATGTGGACTTAATTAAGGTGACAATGTACCTTAAAGGAAAGGGAAGTGAGGCAGAAGAGAATGAGGGATTGGTGGAGCTCACTTTTAAATGGTCCTTGGAACATGTGTACAGAGACTTTCAGCACCCACACAGTGCCTGGAATGAATGAGGTATAGCCTTAGGCTGGTTAGGCCTTTGCCTGAATACTGACAAGCACATGTGTGGCCATGGGATCCTGGGGCTGTCTAGGCATTTGCCTAAATACTGACAGATACATCTTGCCAGGTGACAGGGAACAGGAAGCATAGTGCCAGAATGCTAACACTCTGGGTCACATTTGGATACTAAGTTAGTCTGCTAAATTAATATGATATTAACTAACTTCTAACAGCTATCATTATAACCATAGATTAGTGCCTCTCAACCCTCATAAGTTTCCATTTGCAATACATGGTGATTAACACAGGCCCACAACTGATTAAAGTGCACAGAATAAGAGACAGAAGCATTGTGGAATATTTGCTTATCTATGTAAACATGTGTTGCATTTGTTTATGTTATAGAATATTTGTTTTAACTATGTAAAGGTG
Source organism: Bramus lutescens (assembly GCA_001685075.1). Taxonomy (NCBI): domain Eukaryota; kingdom Metazoa; phylum Chordata; class Mammalia; order Rodentia; family Cricetidae; genus Bramus; species Bramus lutescens. The sequence continues at coordinate 73,556 of LOEQ01011407.1, forward strand.
TGTTGCATTTGTGTATTTTGTGGAATATTTGTTTAACTATGTAATGATGTGATACATTTGTTTAATTAAGTAAAGATGTATTGCCATTTTTACCTTGCATGACTAAGGAACCTGATTGGTCTAATAAAAAGCTAATCAGCCAATAGCAAGAGAGGGGGTATAGACAGGACTTCCAGACAGGAAGAGTAAGTAGGAGAAGAAATTTAGACTTGGGTAAGGTTAAAAAGAGAAAGAGATGCTAGGAAGACATCAGCAGCCAGGCAGCCAGATGAAGAGGAAGTAGGAAAGTAGGACATAAAGAATGAAAGAAAGGCAGAAAGACCCAAAGCAAAGAGCAGATGAATAGAAACATGTTAAAATAAGTTAAAACATATAGTGATGATGTGGGGTTTCCCTCTGTAAGCTGGGAATATGTTTTATTACCATTGATTAGTAAAGAAGCTGCTTTGTGCCTATGGCAGGGCAGAATAGAGAAAGACAAGAATTCCAAGCAGAGATACAGGAGTAAAGAAGGCAGAGTCAGGAATATCCCATGTAGCTGCTGAAGGAGACAGACACTAGAACCTTACTGGTAAACCGCAAGCCTCGTGGTGATACATAGCATAATAGAAATGGGTTAATTTAAGATATAAAAGTTAGTTTATAAGAAGCCTAAGCTACTGGCCAAACAGTGTTGCAATTTATAGTTCCTCTGTGATGATTTTGGGTCTGAACAGCAAGAAAATGAGCAAACTGTCTCTGCCTACATAGTGGGACAAGCCTATGCTTTCAATTATAATTGATAATGTCTCCCTGTCTTTATTTGGGAGCTGGTTGGCTGACCAAAGAAAATTCAAACTACACAGCTGAATGCCCAACCCTATGTGGGACATGTATTTTGCTTGTTTTGTTTTGAAAATTAATTTTCCTCTCATGAAATATATCCCTGAAGATGGACGCTGAAAAGAAATTCCACACTAGCTGAGAATTTAGTACAAAAAAGTGTTATTAACTTAGGAGTAGAGTCACAGATCACAGTCCTCTGCTCAAATGGGAAAACAGTAACCAATCCAGCAGATGGAAGAGAGGGGTTGCACACTTTACATTGGTATTTAAAGTATAAGAGAGCACACACAAGTGGATGGGTAACTTAAAGGCAACTGACAAAAGGAATTCTTATAGCACCTCCCCCTTCTGTTTAAATAAGAGATTTCTAAGCCTATTTAAGAACAAATATTAAATATAAAATTATAATTACAGATATAATAAACAATATCAAACAAAAATATGTGATATATGTTTCAATAATTATCCTATCCTAAGGAGTCAAAGTCTTGTATTATAAATAACTTGGCCAAGTCATGAGAGAAAAGTAACTATGACTATCTAGTCTTCAACCCCATCAAAGGCCCAAGAAATAATACCATTTGATTAAGCAGAAAGTACAATCAATCATCTTCCAAAATGTACAACAAATTACAGAGACAACTGGCTTCCTGGACAAACATCCAAAGTGTCATTTGCAATGTAGGAGCAACCAACTTTGGCTAAGGCCTAGAGTAATTGAGAGACCATTTTCAGAGTCAGGACATTTTTCAAAACCATCTTATAATGTCTTGGCCAGATTTGACAGTGATTTTTCTTGTACCTAGCTAGTCCTTTTTGGACATTATCCATTTTGTCAGTGGTTGATGCATGAGCACTTTCTTTCCCAAAAGCCAGTTTTGCTGAGAAGAAAACAAGCTCCAAGTGGAGTGTGTTCTTGCTCAACATTTTCTCAGGAATAGATCAGTGATGCCATCAGCAATCTTGTCTTAAGTCAACAAAACCGTAAGTTATTCAAATGCCACATTTTAAAACTCTTTGAAGTGGTTGAAGTTTACCTATATATACAGAATACAATCTCTATGTATCTAAAAAGCCTGATTAGTCTAACTATAACAAACGTGGATGACTATTGACCTATAATTATTAATATCTATATAACTTAAAGACTAAAACTTCATATTAGAATATTAAACAATCTTTAAACAACTGTCCAACAGATGAGGACAATAACCTCAAAATGTACACAATGTATAAGTTTCTTTATCAGAGGTATAAATTTATATTGCAATATAAAAATATATGCTAAAATTGTATCAATACATAAAATGTCTTAAGCAGGAATAGAAGAATGCTTGCATACAATATGACAAAATAACTTTGCCTAGGTATACAAATATCATAGACAAATTAGGAAAATATTTAATATAATTTAAGTTTGTATCAGTATACAAGAATCTATAGTAATGTAAATTGCCTATAAATAATAGCTCACAAGTATTTACTCTATTACTCACTATTATTAGTGTGAGTAAGCTTATACTAATCTATTATCTCATCCCATTTTCCTTTTATTTTCAAAGAGATTCTTGATCCTACATAATTTCCCCAAACCCCCAACCCTACACCAATTTTAAACAACCCCTAATTGATGTTCCTAACCCTGAGGATAGCCTTTGTTGGGAGAGGGGATGTTGTCTTCTATAATTACTTCCAGCTGTCATGGGTGTGATGTTTTTTCTATGGGCTCCTTTGGAAGTAAAATAATGGTTAAGGTTCAAGATTACTGTCTGGTAGAATTACAAATAGTCTCTGAGTATTTGGCAGGGTTTTTCTAAGGTTTCTATTTGGAATTCTGGCCAGAACATTGTAAAAAAAAAGTGCACTATTTCAGCTAACCAAGTTGGAACCATCTTGATCAGCTGGTACCCAAAACAGATCTTGTAGTAGCTCTATCAGCATCATGACATTATATCAACCAGGTGGAGTTGTTTTTGTGGGGCTGAAGGTGTAAGTCATAAACAATCCCACACCAGTTGGGATTTAAAGGGGTANTAAGGGTAAAACTTACAAAACACCAACAGTCAGGAAAGGAGTCTAGTCGCTGGAAGTGGAGCCAGAAACTAGAAAGTGAGCAGAGGGCAGTTGCTGCTTTTTTAAAGAGTGAGAGACCACGCCCCAATGGGCTAGTATCTTAGTGGCTATTGGTCGAAGGAGCAGAAGGAGCTTCTGCAATATGGGGTCCCATCTTCTTCCTGGAAAATTCAGAGATTACTGCAGAAAGATTCAATATTCACTGTGTAAAGCATAAACATTATTTATACAGACATATATTCAATGAAAGGTATGAAAAAGATAAAAATAGGTATGAAGAAAAGTAATTTTCCCCAAATTCTTTTTTCTTTCTGTCCCATAGCTGGTTGTCTCCTGATATGAGACAGAAACTCAGACTTTTTCTTTTTATAACATGCTTGGATTTATAGAAGGACAGAGATGTTGTCCAACTCCAAGGCCAGCTTTGATTTTTAAGTGAGTCAAGATTGTTACTCTAGTTTATGTTCAGAGATTCTCACCCTCAGAAGACCTATACCCTTAAGTCAATATTTACTTTGCTTAGTAATCCAATCTAGATAATTATCATTTCCACTTTAGGCATCTAGATGTCCATGGTCTCTTGATTTTTTGAAGATGAATATTTTCCTGAAAAGACAAGAACAGAACCCTGTCCTAATCCTTATGAGGTTTTCTATCATCTATATGGTTGTCATCACCTCTGTGGATGAGTCATCATTTTTCTTTCTGAAGACATTTCTCTTCTTCAAACCAAATCTTTATTAATTTTGATGCTATCCATGACTTTTCTTTTCCTGTTGAAACAAAGAATGAAACCCTTTCCCCAATGTAGCACATCTTCTGGTTTCCATTATGAGGTCAACACACCCTTGAAATACACTGGCTGTTTTAATTCAGAAGACTTTTCTATTATCCAACGTCTCTCTGCTGCTGTTGTTCCTTTCTCATTAGCATTAAGAAAATTCAAGTTTAATAAAGTATTATGTAATCTATTTCTGG
>LOEQ01011407.1:97678-108586 GCA_001685075.1 Bramus lutescens
ACAGAGTAAGTGCCAGTATAGGCTCCAAAGCTACAGAGAAACCCTGTCTCAGACAAAACAAAACAAAATAAAAATAAATAATTACCTTAAAAGAACCATCTAAAGAAAAGTTCAAAATACAATACTAGCAGTTATATACTGTATTCTTGTCAATAATGCCAATAAGATGAAAGAATATGAAGTCTTGTCTTTACAACCCCAGAAAACACTGGAAAAATAATGATATGGGAACAAAATACTATTATGATAATCACATAATCCACTTAACAAAGTTTTAAAACCTCAGAGCCCCCCAAAATAAAACAAGAAATTTCTAATTGAAGTGGGTGAAAAGAACAATTTCATTTTAAGCACATTAATCCATCTCGAAGTTGACACAGTTTAGCATCTGGAGAGGTCCAGTTGACCTGTGATTTCTCCCTAAGGGTCAGAGTAAATAAATTATGAGTCTGAGATCATTAACTTTTGAGTGACCTGGCTGGATACCTACTTTTCTGTCTCACCTCACTCAAAGGATTAAGGTAATTGGCATAGTTAAAGTGCCGGGGAATTGGAAGGACAAAAAGGTATGTTGACTTTCAGCAGACCTGAGTATTTTGCATAATTCAGACAAATTCCCATTTCTGCAGTGTGTGTGGTACTTTAGACCTGAAGAAATGTGTAGAAATCCTACAGGAGGAAGGGAAAGAAACATATGTCCAAATTGTCAACATTTCATTGTGCTGAAAAATGAATATAAGCCTGGAGCTATTGTAAGGATGCATGTATATGTAATATTGGAAAATGAGAAAATTTAAGACTTAACCATTAGAATGAAAAACAGGCCTAATGTCCAAGTCCATCATTGCCTTTCTCCAGAGAAAGCAGCAATTTAGTATAGTTAGCACATCTATGTAAAATGTATATAAACCTTAAAATTCTTTATAGGTAATAGTTGGGAGGATTTCAGAATCGTGAAACCTTGAACAAGACAAAAAATTATCTTCCAAATGCTTCATAACCAAAGAAAGACTAAATATCTGGCAATTGATGACAACATAATGGAGACTTATAAATTGCTGACAAAAAATGCAAAGTAGTAACCCTAAAGATAATAGTAGTACAATACAAAATGATACAGAGAGAAAATAACCAAAAAATTAAAGAAAATTTAAGATCAAGATATTAGTAAAATTACTAAGATATTGAAACCATGAGAATTAGCTTAACAAAAACTCTAGAGAAAAGGACTACATTCCTGAACTAATGAACAAGTTGTATAGAAAGTATTACAGGGAGATTTTAGCAAGTAGAGAATTAACAAACATTAATTTTGGCTTCATGAAAATATATATACCTAGTAGTAAAATAATGCAAAATTGACGATACTCTATGGCAATTATTTTATACAGTTATTTTAACCAATGTGCGTAATAACTGGTGTTCCTGTAAGAGAAAAGCAAAAGAAATTAAAACAAAAAATATCTAAAGGAATAACAGCTAAAATTTTCACAACTCTGAAGAAAACCACACCAACTTTAGAGAGTACAAAAGAATTATTTCATTTCTTTTATGTCAAGAAGTATTGTGATAAAATTATCAAAATTAAAATGCAAACTAAAATTTCATAAATAAAATAAAAAAGGGAATTGTATACAAAGGAACATGGACTTGTTATTGGATATCTTGCAGAACAAATGTGTGGATCTCGGTAAGAGGGGAGAGTGGAGGGAACTGGGAGGAATGGAGGGATAGGAGACTGCAGTTGGGATGAATTGTGTAAAAGAAGAATAAATAAAAATAAAATAATAAATAGTATTGGATAATACATTTAAAGGGCCAAAGAGAAAACAACAAATGATAATATACCTCACCAAATTATTCCTCAACATGAAAGATAATGAATTTTCTAGACAAACAAAATTTGAGCAAGTCTTCACTAGGCAATAGTTTTATGAAATATCAAAATGAATATTTTAACTTTAACAAAAAGATAGATATTGAAACACGAAACAAAATAAAAGACTAAAATACACAAATAAAAGAAAAGTAAAAGGAAATACAGAGGAATGTAAAAAACAATAACATGGTGTGTAAATCAGCAAATAGAATATCTACAACTTTATAGATATGAAATGTAATATCAAAATGATAATTATGTGTGTTATCAATATAGGATTTCCATCAGCTTAAAGTATACTGTTATAATATTATTTTCATAAAAGACCAACCATATTATGCACAAAAGGAAATGGAGAAGAAGGTCTATAAGATTGTTCAGTGGCTAGACGCACTTGTGCAAAGCTTAACAACCTTTGATGGCTGGGACCTACAAAATATGGGAGGAGAGTACTGACTCCAAAAAACTTTTGTCCATTCTATGATGCTTATGCCCATACATAAACATGCATACACATACAAAATAATAATAACAAAAAGTAAATTTTAAAAAATAAATGAAAAAGTAATTAAAGAATATAAATACAATAATGAATATAGTTAGGAAAAGAGGAACAAATGCATTAGAAAGCTGAGGAAAAGAGACATAAGCAGAAAAAAGCAATAAACAAATAAATAAATAAAACCACCATCTAAACACTTTACTGTCTATATTTTTTGCAATATTTGTTGGTGGTGTTTAAATTTTTGATTCATCAGGCATTGAACTTCAATTCTCATACCTCTTAGACAAGTAGTCTACAACTACTTCATATCGTTTGCTGACAAATTTATTAATTATAACTTAATTTTCTGTTTTTTTTCTCTTTTCTCCTTTTCTTCCTTTTACTATATGGTCATCTGTAGACTGGGGTCAAATTCACTATGCAGCTAAAGATCATTCTACCTTTTTCTGCAAGCACTGGAATTATGGTAGTATATAAAAGTAGCCAATATGCCAATTAGTTGTTTTGTTTTGAACTTTGAAATCATTTTTATATTAGCACGTGAAATAATGGTATTAATTATATTTTCATAGATAGATGTCTTTTTGGGTCATTTGTTCCTTTTGAGGAAAGACCTCATTAAATAGTCCTGGTTATTCTGCAACTCAGTATGTAGAAGGGACTTACCTCTGCCTGCCTCTGCCTCCCATGTGGTGGGTTTAAAGTTGTACACCACCACATTCAGCACATACATATATCAATATAACCTTTACTACTCAACTCCTTCATTTGCTTTCTTAACTTTTGCCTATGGCCCTCTTAATGGTTCTATAGTTACTCCCAATTAAGCCCCCATAGTGATTTCATATCACATATATCCCATTCCCTTCTCATTTCCTTTCCTACATTCTCTCTTATTCCTTCATTTACTCATTACCATTTATTCCTTGTTTCAACACACATACATACACACATAAACACATATGCATACACAAATAGATACACATATTACTTTTTAACACAAATGAATTATATTTACTAACTAAAAGACATACAGAAACTGAATGGATAATGGAACAAAGCCAGATAATATGCTGGCTAGAAGAAACTGGCTACAGGTTTAAGAACACATTAGCTGAAAGGCAAAAACTTCTATGCAAATGATAATCACAAGACACATTTATAATTATGTCAAAAACTGTCACAAGAGAGATGGGATAATTTACTAAGGTAAATTGTCAACTCACAAAGGTGAAATCACATGTACATTTCCTATATATACACTACATTTTAAAGAGTTGACACTAATGCCCCACCACACCAAGAACTGAAAAACAGAAAACATTTCCAAACTTTAAAAATTATTATGATAACCACACAAGGATGTTGCAAGAAAAAAATCAGAAAACAATATTCCTCATGAACAGAATCATAAAATTCTTCCATAACGAAATAACAATCTAACATCAATATCATAGTAGGGTAACTATGTAGCATTATAATTAATGTATATCTCTACAATGAAAGGCTAATTCAATCAAAGAAAATAGGTAAATGCAATGACAAGAATGAATAGAATATATAAAAAGGTTCCATGGTTATCCCAAAAGGTGAACAAAATTGTTTCCCAATCTTTAGCAACATGTTGTTATAAAAATGATTAGTAAGGCTGAAGATATAGCTCAGGAATAAAATGCTTGTTTAGTACATGTAAAGACTTGTATTCAAAAATCACTGTCATAAAATACACAAATACATAAGTAAATACATATTAGCCAATCAGGTGTAGAAAGAATGTACTGAACATAAAAAGTCTATGTGGAACATGTTTACACACAAAATGATATTTTACTGTGGAAAAAAATGAAAGCTTTACACTGAACATCTAAATTATCATATGTATAATTCCTTTAACCACCATTCAATATAGTGCTTTAAGACCTAACTAAATAAATTAGGCAATAAAAAGTAGAAAAGAAGAGTTAAAGTCATTACTGTTTTCGGATGATTAGTTCTATATGCAGTTAACAATAAATTGATATACAGAAGAGAATAGTGCTAATAATAAAGACATCTAATTTTGAGAATATTAAACATTAATAAATATTCTATGGCAATAATAATTTAAACTTTAGGTAGTCAAACAAATAAATAAATCAATGTGACAGAATAAATACTAAAAATAAATGAATTCATATGAGAATCCAATATATGATAATAAATACATTTCATTCAATGAAGGAAATAGCCTTGATAAATGTTATATTGATAAATGGCTTGTCATTGACATAAAAAAATAAACCAAGACATTGAGCTATGATTCATTGAATCATAAATTTCAGGCAGTTTTAAATGAAAAATTCAACAGCTTAAAAGTACTGAAAGAAAGTATGCAAAGCTTTTTTAATAATGAACAATTTGTTTTAAAGTTTTACTTAGATTTTAAATGACAGATAAAATTATACATATTTATCATTTATAACATAATATAACTATATTTTGTGGCATGGATGAATGTAAGTAATTAATGAATCCATTGCCTCATATAACTATAATTTTTGGTAAGAATACTTTGTATATAAGCTCAGCACTTTTAATAATAAATGCAATGAAATATTAAAAGAGATAACAAAATTATTCCTCCTGCCTAATTGTAATTATGACTCATTTGACCAATTTTTCCTCCCTTTTTCACTACCCTTTCACTTTTGGCAATCAACATTCTATTCTCCAATTTTTATATCGATTTTGTAGATTGTACATATGAGTGGAACTATGAGGCACTTGTCATTGTGTACCACTATACATGGCTTTCGTGTTTTGCCCATGATGTCACAAAGGACCAAGAACCACCCATTTTGTGCATTGTTAATATTCAATTTTATACACACAATCATATTTTCTAGTTGAATTCATCTACTGATGAACACTTAAGTTGATTTATATATTTCAGAAATTCTGAATAGTGCAACAATAAGCAAGGGAGTGCTGGTGTGTCTTCTACCTTCTTATTTCATTTTATTTGAGTTTATCTGTAAAAGTCAGACTGCTGGACCTTAAAGGTTTTGTACTTTTAGTTGCTCTCAATACTTGTCACAGTTTTTCACAATGGCTGTATTAATTTACCAATAATATATAACAGCTTTCTTTTCTCCAGATTAATCAGAACTTTTTTGTTCTTCTCATATATAGCTATCTTAGTCATGATAAAGCATCATCTTACTGTGGATTACATAAGTAAATTCCCAACAATTATAGTTATTAGGTATTTTTGGTGTATCTTTTTGTGATTTCTATATCATTTTAAATATATATTCTATTAATGCATTTTTATATTGTGCTATTTCTTGGATATTGAATCACTTCCCAAATATCTTGAATATTAACTACTTACCAAAATTAAAATTGGCACATATTTTCTTCTATTCACTAATTTCCCTTTCATGTTATTATTTTCTTTGCTGTGCAGAAGTTTTATATTTTCATTTAATCCTTTTTATGTATCACAGTTTTTAAGAATATTCTAAAAATTATTATCCAGAACAATGTAATGCTTGTCTTTTTTGTTTTGTCTTGCAATCTGATATTATTATTTCTTCATGTTATCTTTAATCCATTTGGGTTATTTTTATGTATAATGGTGTTTTGCCCAAGTTGAGACCCCCAGACGGACCACCGGAATCCAGTCAAGTCCAGAATGCAAAAGCAAGGTTTATTCAGCACACAAAGCCCAAGCCAGGCTGGGAGCTCAACTACTACACACAATGTAGTACAGTAGGGAGAGCTGCAGTTCCTTGTTGTGGGAGTTTCCTCTATGTACTGTGATTCATTAATGAATAATGAAACTGCCTTGGCCTGTAGATAGGGCAGAACTTAGGTAGGCAGTGAGGACTGAACTGAATTCTGGGAGAAAAAAGGGTGGAGTCAGAGAGACATCATGGACCCACCAGAGTCAGACATTCCTAATCTTTGCCAGTAAGCCCTGGCTACATGGGGATATACAGATTAACAAAAATGGGTTAAATTAATATAATAGTTAACCAATAAAAAGATAGAGTTAATGGGCCAAGCAATGTTTTAATTAATACAGTTTCAGGGCTAAGCTAGCTTGGTGGCTGGGATGAACAAGTGGCCTCCTTGCTTGCTACAGTTCCTCATTTGGGGCTGACATATATAGGCAAAAACCACAAGCAGGGTTCATTTTGGATCAAGGGAGTTTGTCTTGCATAGCAGCAGATATGAATTATCTCTAGCATGCCCACTCCTCAAAGTGCTTGCTTCTGCTGTTCCCTGATAGACCACAGAGCTAGGTGATAACAGGTGGCCCACAACCAGGAACATTCTGTGGTTTATGTTTGAAGTCAGTGTTCTAGTTAGATATCCTGCTTTCAACTAACTCTTGATGTTGCAAACTTTTAAAAGTTTTCAAGGCCTTACAATGGTACAGTGAATATAAAATCATTTTATTCTTTATAAACATCCACATTTCTAATACAAAAGCAATTTTATATACTATGAAAAACATTGCAATGTTTAAATAAAACCTTATATTTCAGGTACTGAAATCTGAATTTCACATACTTTTCATATATCAAAAATATTATTTTGAATTTTTTAAGCATTTAATTGGTATAAATCATTTTTATTTTACTAACCGTATAGAAAAGGTAAAAGCCTTAATAAATGTTGCATTATACTAAATATACAATTAAGCATAATTTTGAACCAAATGTCGAATTGTATAATTTAATTTTTGACTAAATATACAATTGTATGTTTAGACTAAATACATATTTAGACTAAATATACAATTTAATATAATTTGGTTATCTTCTATTATTTCGATTTTGTTCTGAGGTAAACATTTAACTTTGTTCCTTTGCTTTCTTGAATTTCTTGTTTAGTATTAAATGTTTTGTAATAATTTGGAACATTATCATGAGACTAATCTTAAATGGGACACTTTTGGTCCTCATAGTGGCACCTTTTATAATCTGAGACTCCTAAAACTATGCTGATGGATAAAACATAATAATTTCAGTCTGTGTAACATAGCTTTTATGTGTTTCTATTATCTTTTTTTTCTGGCAGCATTTCTCATCAGAGCCTCTGACCAGTAATCCTCACACAATTGGCCTCGGGTAACCAATTTCCAGCATGATATGAATATATTTCATCTCATTTATGTACCACATCTTGGATTTTCTTAGCTAAGTTTTCTCCACTATGAATCTTGGATCAGCATATGCACTATAAAATGGGGAAAATAAACACTCACAGGCAAATTGTTCACCAAAGGAAAATTCAAGCTTCCATATAGAAATTCTTGTTTTGCTTTCTGAGATGGACTTCCCTTAAAAATAAAGCAAAACATTATTTAGCTCCTTGTAAGACATTGTTTAAGTAAGCATTTAAGAAACATTCTTTTGCTCTGACTTCATATTTTATTTTGTTTTTACCCAGTTTCTTTGAGTGCACTCCTTTAAATGAGAGATTATGTGCCTCAGGTTTTGTCTCCTGGGAAATACAGGCTCAGCCCCAGTTACTATAATTTGTTTTAGCTGTTCCACACTTCTTTTGTCAGTGGCTTCAATAGCTTCCACCTATAATATCAGCTAATAGACCACATAAAATCTAATACCATTGGCAACAGTTATAAAAATCCCCAAGTTCTCTTCATTGTAGGGTAAATAGCACCTACCTCCTTGGGCTTCTGCATTCACGCAAGAAAAATTTTATGTGTCACTTTTTGACCTCCCTACTTATGTAACTCTGTGCCATGTTTTTAGCCTTTAATATCTTAAGCCTGGAAGGCATAGAATTATCTCCACCTTTAGGTTCTGGCCCTGTTTTAAACTCTAATCTACATTAATGGTTAACATTATTTTAAGCAATATCTCATTGTTGTATTTAAAAACAAGGGAAGGAGTGAACTGAAAATGAAGCTATCTTGTTAATTCATAGTCCCTAAGAAGATACATTGTATTGTTAAAACATGAATAAAAGTTTACAGTTTTCGATTTTTAACTGTGAAAAATAAAATCTCAAACAAGTTTATCTTATCAAATGATGTCTAAATTGCATATCCTCAGAAAAAGTTAACAGTACTCTAGACTGAATGTTGAAAGATAGCTGTGGTGACATTTTGTTTGTAATATAAGAAATAAAGCTGGCCTGATGATTCGAGTGCAATCCTAGTCACTAGTTAGCCATAGAGGCCAGACAGTGGTGGTACAGTACACTTTTAATTCCAGCACTAGGGAGCCAGAAGCAGATGGATCTCTGTGAGTTCAAGGCTGCCCTAGACTACACAACATTGACCCAGTCTAAAACAGAAACAGAGCCAAGTGGTGGTGGCTCACACCTTTAAACCCAGCATAAGGGAGGTAGGGATGGGAAATGATTTGTCTGGGCAGATAAAGGTATATAAGGTGGGAGGAGACAGGAGCTCAGGATTCCAAGTTTGCGTAAGATGGCATTCAGTCTGAGAACTTGTAGAGAGAGACAGGATACCCCATTTGGTCTGAAAATTTTATAGAAGCAAGAACTAGTGGCTGGCTGCTCTGCTTCTCTGATCTTTTAGCTTTCATCCCCTAATATTTTAGTATTAAGACCAATTAGAATTCACCCTATTGACAGCTCCACATCTGTCCTGAGTTCTGTGCTCTTTCGTTATGGAAGACTTGCATCGCCGCCAAAATGGCTTTGAGGTGTGGACACCCTCCCACTCAAATAAATATCTGTTTAAGAGTGATTGATGCATAAGACATCATTGTATGCTAAGCTGAAAAGTGGCTCTCCTAAGGTGTATACAATCTAATCCCCTAAACTTCTGAATAGCTACTGTATATGCAAAAGGGGATATACATATGATTAAATTTAAAAAAAATTGAGATGAGGTGATTATCCTGGACTATTCTAAATGGTTTAATGTAATCAAGCAGGAATTTCATAGGAGGGAAATTAGAAGACCAAAGTCAGAGAAGGACATGCAACAAAAGCCAGAGGTTTGGGTTATGAAGATCACAGTTCAAATAATACTTTCTAGAAGATACAAATGCAAAGAAATTAATTCTTCCTTCAGATATTTCAAGAGGAACCATGCCTGTATACAAGACAGTATTAGACTTTCTTCATATACCTGATCCTTTTAAGTGTGAGAATTAATGTGATATGTTCAGCAATTAATTTTGTACAAAATTGTTAGGATATAAAAAATAGATGTAGAACAGCTATTCTTGGATATCAATTTGACTACATCTGGAAGTAACTAAAAGGCCAAGCATCTAGAAATATAAAGAACTTCTATGTTATTGGAATATTTTAGGTAGGTAGATCCACCTTAAATCCAGACAATTTGGGGTCAGAAGATCAACCCTAAATCTGGTCCACACCTTCTTGCGGCAGCCTATATAAAGGACATGGAAGAAAGAAGGTTTTGCTTTTTTGTCTGCTCGAAGACACTCCTTAGAGTATACTTCAAGATTGCAAAATGTACAGATCAGCTGAGATATCCAGCCTCCTGGACTGAACATCTATTAGATTCTTGGACTTTTCCTTGGGAAATCTCCATTGTTGGATTAACAGTGCCAAAGGCTCTACACCACTCTAAAAATACCCTTTTTGTATGTATAAATTTATTCTATTAGTTCTGTTCCTCTAGAGAATGCTGACCAATATGACACGTGATTATTATCTCCACTCAGTGACAAGTAATGGAGAAATTACAATTTAGAAAGAGAAAAATACACAAATATATATTTCAAAGATATTACATCAAGAGTTTTTTATATAACAAATAGCTTTCTTAGATGTGGGAAAAGAACACTCACTGTTGGTTGGAATGCAAACTGGTACAGCTACCCTGGAAACCAATACAGAAAATTCTGAAAAATTCAAAATAAATATATTGAATGATCCATCTATGTCACTCCTTGACATATGCCCAAAATACCCAATTTTCTACTCCACAATTACTTGCATAGCAATGCTCATTTTCATGTTGTTCACAATAGCTAGAAAATAAAAACAATCTCAACGTCCTTTAATAAATGAATGGATAAAAAAATGTGGCACATATACATAATGGAATGTTAGAAAGTTGTAAAGAAAAATACAATCCTGAAATTCCCAGATAAATTAATGTACCTAGAAAAGTGTAAATTGGAGTAGGTTGTTACCCAACCTTTAAAGACAACCTCTGCATCTTTTCTCTCATCTGCGGTTCCTAGAACAAAAACTTCAGATGTGAGCAAAGAATCTGAAGTAGCCAGAGACATTATTAAGGTGAAGGGACTATGAGGGTGGGGATAGACAGAGAAACAGAGGGATTTAGGTTATGTGAAATAGGAAATGAGGAAAACAAAGAGGGGTCTAATTAGGTAGACATCAGGCACTTAAATGCACAAGAATACAAAAAAAGAAGATGCAGCCCTTCTTCGGGGCCATAGATACCCCAGCTCAACCTGTTTGGGTGCTGGGACAGGGAGGGGAGTTCAACAAGGTGGGAGTTCCTTTGTTTCAATAGCCTGCCTACAGCAAGGTA
>LOEQ01011409.1:1918-24151 GCA_001685075.1 Bramus lutescens
GGACTGATGGAGCATGTGATCAAACCAGACTCTCTGAATGTTGCTGACAATGAGGGCTGACTGAGAAGCCAAGGACAATGGCACTGGGTTTTATTCTACTGCCTATACTGATTTGAGGGAGCCTAGTGTGTTTGGATACTCACCTTCCTAGACCTGGACGGAGGGGGGAGGACCTTGAACTTCCCACAGGGCAAGGAACCCTGACTGCTCTTTGGATTGGAGAGGGAGTAGGAGGGGGAATAGAAGGAGGGGAGGTGGTGGAAATTTTTTATAAAAATAAAAATGAAAAAAAGAATTCTATTGTTTGGAGAGTCAGGAAGATAGTGACATTGGTTTATAGAAAAGAACATATAACAAGAAAAAGTCCTGGCTGCCACTTAGGCACGCACACACACACTCACACATGCATGCGCACACTCACATGCACACGCACATGAATGCAAACACACACACACGCACACATGCATGCACACACGCTCACACACACTCACACACACATGCACACACACACACATGTGCCTGCACACACGCACATGCACACACACAGGCACACACACACAAAGCACTTATGTGTACTTCAGTTGTCAATGGTTCAGAAATGAATCCTTTCCTTCATAACTGAGTTCATGATTCTCAAGGTATTTAATTGATCGATAGAGGTGAATAATTAAAATATTCTGCAAAAGACATTGAAAGCTGTGAATATCCCAATCTATTTATAAATGGGTTGTCTGAATTGCTTTCATGTTTTCCATGAAAAACATCTTGAATGGTTATTCTGTACAAAATCAAAATTGCCCACTGAAGATGTGGAGGATGGAAGAAGATACACACTTTTCCAGTTTTTCTAGTCATCATCAAAATATGTTAACCATTGTCTATGAAGGTAAGGTAAATAACCCATATTCAGATACCCAAGTCCCTGAGCAATTACATGATTTGGAAATGTGAATGTAAATCATGTGGAAGTGAAAATCTTGTTCTTATGTTTCCATATTCTTACAGGGTGGTAGTATGACCCATCATTGTAAATATGTACATCTAATGCCTCAGTTGACTAAGCCAGTGTTATGTCAGATACTGCTGCACATTATGCACTGTGTTTGGAAATCTTTCTTGCATATGAAAAGCTGCTATGATATTTTAACTTTAAAGCATGTTTTCTACACTTCTCTAAATAAAGGAAAAATATGACTTTAAATTGAGGTTCTTAATTCTGTCATTTGTTTCTCTCAGATAATGTCCATTAGATATCAGCTTAGATTTGATTTAAAAACAGAAAACTGAGTCAGAACTTTCTGTATCCAATTTTCCATGTATTTCAAATTAATTTAAAAAGTTAAATTCAATGTGAGTTTAAAATAATATGTAGAAATTAGTACATATGCATAAGTAACTCTTAGAACATATCATGAAAGAAAACGAGGATATATATTGTCACTGCCAACAATGGTTCTGCAAAGTAATACAAAAATAAACTGATAAACTTTATTATTTTATGTCCACTGGAGATTCAGAAAACAAATAATCTAATCAGTTTTTAAGTATGTTTTTATTTTTATTTTATTTATTTAAAATGTACAGGCAAAGTTTAACAAAATATGTTTTTGGAGTTTTTAATCTTAAAATATTTAGATTGTTTTAATTGAATGAATAATTCCACACTCATGCCCATGATAGTGTCCCTGGTAGAACTTAACAGATCATACAGCAACAACAAAAATGATAAGGAAGTAGAATATTTTTAACAAGATATGGTGAGAATGGGAGGGTGGTAGGATAGCAAGTATGACTAGCATATCACACATGTGTATGAAATTGTTATATAAAATAATTTAAAAAATAAAAATTCTATTCAAATGCTATGGAAAAAAGACTCCATTGCCTCACCATACTGATAAACTGACAGAAAACACTGGCTTTGGACAGTACCAATTTATCATAGGGTATCAAATGTCCCTCAAGCCTACTATTCATTATGTTACTAAGTTCAATTTTCTATGTTGTCTTTATTCTCTTATTCCATATTTTGACAAAGTGGCTATCAATATACCAGTAGGTTTACTCTTTGCCAGGTTCAAATGCAATTCAAACAGGGCAAACAGTTCCTGCCTGGGAATATTGCAGTGAGGGTATGCCAACTAAATAGGCAACCCATCCACAACTTCCAGGCATACTTGCAAGCTTAGGAATCCAAGATGGTGGGATGATACTAGGAAAGAAACATCTAGTTCTGTAAAAGCTGTAGAAGGGCAGCAAGGTTATCACAGGGAAGCACAGGAGAGGTTACAGCATCTAAACCACGGCCTCCCTTAGAATCAGTTCCTATAAACTATCATTCATGAACAAATGATTAAATAAAATGGTTCCAGAGTCTGGATACAGGCCCTTTTGTATGCTAAGCATTTCCTTTACTATTGAGCTGGGCCACATCCACTCATGATATTCTTAAACAGTGTTCTGGCTGTAGGTGGTAAACGAAAGTAGAAGACAACAAAAGCAGAACTGAGCAATTTTTAAGTCAGGACAGAATATTGTCTAGGAAGGAACGTGAAATACTTGGAATGGGAAATTACCAGTAGATAGTGATTAAAATAGTAATTGATTTTTTTAAAGAGAGAATTGTAATCTAGACTAATGGCTAGACTGTTGTTTGGAAAAGAATGAAACATATCAAAGCGGACAAACTACTATCCTTTCACAGAAACAGAAAAGACCAGAAAAGGACAAACCAGAAAGAGAAAAGCCCGTAAAAATTTTCCATCTCACACACGACAAATCTGACAGGATGAACAGACATGTCTCGGATTAGGGATCTAGAGTCTTTCCTTCATGCCAACAGGAAACTACTTCATTCACGTTTCTTTGTGAATAAATTAATGTAAAAAAGAGCTTGGTATGTATACATAATCTTGCTATTGAACCCCAAGTTCTAAATCTACAACGATAAGCAAAAACCCCAATCTTCAGTCCTCGACTTTGGCCAAATTTTCAAAATTCAGAACTTTTGAAACCTAACAATTTCTAATGTTTTTCTTTCTCACATAACTTTATAACAATTAATTTTATTGTAGTAATTGTACATATTTGTAAGTTCTTGACAATTTGACATATGTATACAATGTGAAATCATCAAATCTGTATAGTTAACAACTGAATTATTAATCCTTTCTTGACAGCTAGACTATTTCAAATGTATTTCACAAGTCATTATCATTCTTTACTAACTACCTATGTTTTACTCACACAGTAATAAATACAGTGGCTTTTGTATAAGTAGGGCTGTTTCCTTTTTACAGGTAAACAGATATTTGCATTAACATTGTGAAGTGAAGAATTTACATAGTCAGCAAGTGCAGTTGACTTATAGGCCCCATACTTGTTATTTTGAATCACTAGAATTAAAATATCTGACAGGAGCAACTAAGTTTTACTCTGGATCATGGTTTTAAGACTTCAATCTATTATGGCGGGTAAGGATTGGCAGCATGTTTGACTTGGTCCTTCATGGAAGGAGCTTGCATCTGTGAACTTTTTCATCACATGAAAGAGGAGGCAGAGGCCTCAGGCTGGAAACCGGGATAGTTACGATTTTCAAATTCACTCTCCTACTGACTTCCTTCACCAGCAAGGGTTAATTAACCCTTAAAGGCTCCATACATTTCCAAATAGCTAAGAGCCAAGTGTTCACAATGTTAACCTGTTAAGAACAGTTCAGATTCAAATACTAGGCCCAAAGTATCTTCAAGAAAATTATGATCTGAAATTTTCCCCAGAATACTATTTTTTAAAGGAAGCTTTAAAAAATCACAGAAAGCTTGAGGGAGATATGAATATTTGTGACCATTCTTCTGAAAACCAGAGAAGACTCTTCAAGAACAATTGTTTCTTCTAAAGCATGTCTTTCCCATTCCTCTGTTCAATATTCACTGAATGCCAAGAATATTGTATGGGGTGCTCCACCAAAAATCGAAAACACAAATAGACTCAGTCATGACCACCAAATAGTGCTCTAGTAGAAAAGAAACACAATATGCATTGTAGTTGTGATCAAGAAACTTTATGAGAATGATATAAAGGGTTTGACGGAAAGAGAAAAGATAAATTTTAATTTGTATTTTGATAATAATAGTAATCATCAAAGACTGACACCTCCCTGAGAAAGTAACCTATTTCTTAGAAGAACTTTCTTAGATGTTACCTTGATAAACAAATAAAGTCAACAAAGGAAAATAACTCTACAGGTCTTATTTCAGGCTAACACACACACACACACAAGTGTGCATGTATGTGCTCATCTGCACATGTGTAGCTGGAGGTACTGTGTGTGTGTGTGCAATATCCTGGTCTGTAGACCAAAATACTGCAGATGAGAGAAACTAGAGGGGACTCTGGGGACAGAATTTACCTGTTAAACCCCATAATATAGTTCTCATCCTAAATGCTAGGGGAGAAATCAAAAGATTTTTATTTGTAGGAAGAGATTTATTTTTTCCTTTTATTCTTCTCTCATACAACACAGCCTCTCTTCCCTCCACTAGTCCCAACCCACCTCAACCTCCCCTCCCTCCACTCCTCCCTGGTTCCCCACCTACTGTCTCCCTGAGAGCCACTGCTCCCATTTCCCTTCAGAAAAGAGCAAGAATCCCAGTCATATCAACAAAATACTGCATAACAAAATGCAATAAGACTAGGCATAAACCCTTATATCAAGGCTAAAAAGGTAACCCAGTATGAGGAAAGGGGTCCAAAGAGCAGGCAAAAGAGTCAGAGACATCCCCACTTCCGCTGTTAGGAATACCACAAAAATCTCAAGTTAAACAACTACAGCATGTATGCAGAAGACCTAGCACAGACTGATGCAGGCTGTGTGATTACCTCCTGTCTCTGTGAGCCCCTATCTCCTGGTGTCCTAAACCCCTCTGAACAATCCTTCCCCCTCTTTCTGTGGAGTTCCCTAAGCCCCAATCATAGTTGCTGATAACTGCTTTCTTTTCCACACAAATTTTGACACATATAGGAATATAAATGTTTAGATACTCTCAATGAAATTTTGTCAATGATAATGAAGGATTGGAAAGAATTTACACATCACATGGGCAAGTCTATGGATGAAATAACCCTGGAGTTGATCAAAATCAAAACCCAGCAACTCATTGCTTTAAATTTGGAATCAAGCATTAGTAATTTCAAGTGGATAACTTTAACTTTAACCATTCTTTACAAGGAATGACTGTTTCTGTGATGCTAAGTTGAATATGGAAACTTTTTATTCTTCTACAGTTGGGCATCAAAATAAAATTATGAACATTTTTGTGATCTAGCAAGTCTTCTCAAATCTGATAACCATAGGAATTCCTTCCACCCTTCCCTATGACTGCATCCTTTTCATTATTTCTGTCTTAGAGTTTGAACAAAAGATATTGCACAAATGTATATGTACATGCACACGTACATAACTCTAAGCTAGTGTTAGACTAAATTGTTAACTAAGTGAATTTAGTTGACTACTAAGATAAAGACCATGTAATAACTCTTATCAGAAAGAAATGTAGTTCTGTGTTAGTGTTTGTTTTAAATTAAGGCAATGCATAGCGAGTTTGGTAGATGAAACTTGCAGGGAGTTAAGTTCTTCATTGTTTTGTTTTCTTAAACATGTAAGTTCCATTTTGTTTTCCAAATGTCTTCTCTAGTGGACAGAAGAAAAGAACAAGGGAACGCACAGAAATTATCCTACAAATGAGTAACTAGGAAGTTGTTTATATTACTTCCTCTTTACTCCCAACTGACCACATCTACCTGCAAAAGAGAGTAGAAATAATGGTTTTCAACATAAATCCTGTTAAAATTAGACTTTCTATTAATAAAGGAGATCAAGAAAAATTAACATTGTTATTCAGTCATAGACCCTATTTACACACTAACATTGCCTAAACATGCTTTCAAATTATTGTATGTAGGAGACCCAAGGATAAGAGCACACCTACAGTTTTTCTATCAGTGCCTAGGGTAGCGTTCATAAACACTCCTTCTTTCTTAGTTTTCTCCCTCCTTTCTTCTCCTTCACTCCCTTCATCTCACTTCTTATGTTTAACTATTTTAGTAACTTCTACTGTGCTACACACTGGAAATCAATGTTGACAAGGTTGTTTTATCTCATGGGGATGAAAACAAGAAAGCTACATAACTTGGCGTCATTTTAGCAATATTCTACAATAAGGCAGGATAAAGAGTGTGTAGGATATTCATAAAACATCATTAACAGCTCACATTTGAATTTGATTGAGATAGAGAGAAGGAGTGGCTGATTGGACCTGGTCCTGTTTGGTTTTCACTCTCCTGAGATCCAGCTCTATAGGTAAACATTAGCAGCTGGATCAGTGAAAGCTGAAATTGAAGACCTTCATATTATTCACTGGATTCACAGTCAGCCTCCTTCTAAGCACAAATTACATCTGTACTCCCTCAAAACAGCAAGTATCAAGTGACTTGCTATGATAAAGATACATGAGCTGAATAGAGAAGTGTCACTCATGGAGCATTTGCTCTGTGTTTGCAGCCGTGGTAGTCAACAGAAACTGTGCTGAGCTCTCAAATGTAGGTCAGCTACCCTGCAGAGCTGCCCATACCTAAAGCATATCCCCAGAGAAATAAATTCTTACAGCTTTAAGGCGCAGAGATTTGTGGGCTGTTTGTCAAGCAAAGGCTTTCAGCCTCCTGTCACTCATACAACAGGAAAACCATTCTTCAGCTGCCCACTTTCCTCTCATGCTGTCTTCATGTTTGTACTCTTTAATAGCAGGGCAATATTACTAAATCAGGATTAGAAATAGAACATAAGAATGATCTAAATGGTCCTCAGTGAGACTCTTAACTATGTTTGAGTATCAAAATTTCATTACACAGAAGGGATATTTATTATTGTTTGTATATCTCACAGTGGTTCATTTTCGATTGGTAGAGCTGTAGTGATTCTTCTAAAATATCAGAAAGACTTTGCCTACCTAATAAAAATGGAGTACAATGTAATCACTCAAAATGCAATATTGCTTAAAAGTGAGAGATCAAAAGAGATGCAAACTTGATAAGATGGGCATCCCATATTTATATAGTTTGACAATCATTACATAGCAAAATCTATTAATGGAGCTAATGTTGGTATTATCACCCTAAAAGTTCCTATTTACCTACATAGACCTTAAGGAATCAACAAGGTGAATTTGTAGAATCTTTAGCCTGGCAGGAATGTATCTTGATAAGGAAAGCAGTGGGAACGTATGGTTTTGGAACTAGATCCAAGAAACTGACTCTGTCTTGTAATGACACTGAGGAACCTCCTGGGATGTCTGAATTCCTTGACTCTAGTGAGTAAATAAAGACAAAGAGTCCTGGGATCTGGCATGAGGGGTCAAGAGGATAGAGAAACAGAAGGGAAGAAAAATGCTAAAGAAGACCTGAATGGTCCTTTGCTGAGTCTAACAGGGTCAGGGGTTGTTTGGTGGTACTTAATAATCCAAGGTTCCTTAATAGAAAGAACAATGTTGTCTCACAGTCTCTTGTAGTACTGAAAATACAATACTTATATATGTTTTGCATTTAAAAAGCCTATTATACTTTCTTGTATGTTAGTATCTTTACCCAGCCAATTACAATTATCTGCTGGAAACTTATAATAAAATGTCTGACTTCAGCTATCAGCAAAACTTTTAGAGCTGTATAAATAGAGAGATATTCCTTCTTTTTTATTTTATGTGTCTGGGTGCTTAGTCTGTATGTATGTCGCTGAATCACAAGCATGTCTGATGCTTGGGCAGTTACAAGAAGGTTCCATACCGCCAGAACTGGAATTGCAGGCAGTTATGAACTTTCATGTGAGTGCTGGGAACTGAAAGTTCAGGTCTTCTGGAAGAGTATCATTCCTCTTAAGCACAATTATTGCTTTAGTCCTTTAACCTTTCTTTAATATAAAATATATTTACAAATATTATGTCTTTATTATGTTTTTGTGCCCATTGGAAAAACTAAGATATAAATGTGTGTGTTTGTGTGTATATATGTGTGTGTGTGTGTGTATGATTATCACTGTTATTAACTATATAATTTTAATTATTCATGGTTAACAAACAGTACAACATAATGAACTATAAAATATAGGAATGAAGAAACATAATATGTGCCAAATTCAAGATAGCTTTTGGTGTAGGAGTGAAGTTGATAGTGATGAGGGTGATACTTGGAAAAAGAGCATCTTAATTTAAGTTTTATAATATTTTATTCCTTAACCTGGACCAAGGTGGGGTACATGAATTTTGTAGTAATATTCTTTATACTCTTTGAGTACCTAAAACCATTCATGATAATTTTAAAAACTCAAATAACTTATCTCTCATTATCTTTCAATTTTTTTCAAATCTAAGGGAATATTTTTCACAAGCATTGAGATAGAGAATCATTTTTTAGATAATTTGCTGCCATCTTTTCATTTTGCTTTTGTGATTGCATCTATTTGTTTCTTAATGCTTTCAGTTGCTTCTGGATCTATCAAATAAATTTCACTACAAATGCATTAATATTATTTTATTGCTAACTCTGAAGAAAATTATTTTATTTTCTTATAGTAAAACAGAGATGCTCTGGGATGAATTTGATAACATAGATAAGACTGTGTACTTAGTTTGTGTGTTCGCTTTTGGAGGAAATTAGTGATTGCAGATTTGAGGGCACAAATGTCTAAATAGCTGCAGTAACTTTCTTTGCCATTATAGATAAAGACTGATATGACTAGCTCAGAGAACATGGTGTCCATTTCCATTTCACTGTTATCATCACGGAATCTCCCCTCATCAGCTGAGAAGACATATAATAGGCTATGGATTTTGATGGCAGAGATTACCCCTGTTGAATTTGTCCTGTGGACTGAGATAAGTGGGTCATGCTTTGAATATTTATGAAAACTGTGTGCAGATATGGGAAACGTAAAGGTATTTTCTTGTATTAAATCGTGATTTATACTATCTTGTTGTCAATATGGAGAAATGAGCTGTTATCTCCATCTGACATTGTTTCTCTCTCAGTGCAACTCCAACTTCCTCTGCTTACCCATTTTTCACCCTCACTGTGCTCACCTCTCCAGCTTGAGGGCGTTCTTTATTAAAGGAGGGAGGGCTTGTCTGAGAGTCCCAGGTCCTGTCAGATGTGGGCCATCTTCTTGACTCATCTGGGAGCAAAGCATGCACAGTTGCATCATGACCTTTGAAAAGTCAAACAGAGAAGGTAATATGAGGGTCACTTCTTAAGCCCAGATAATGAACTGATTATCCCCCAAAGCTTGGTGGTCTGAATAACAACGAAGAGAGGAAAGTTCACAGTAAATCCTGAGGGGGAAACTAAATCCCTGAAGTGGCAATTTTAATAAACAAATTATATATTACAATCAGTATTTTAATTTTGTTGCTGGGGTACCCAATGCCAAGAGATCAAATTGTTGCCATAAAGAGTACCAGTGTATTTAAACTTAAATTATCTCATTGTTCTTGAACTGTTGTCCCATCTCTCTCTCTCTCTCTCTCTCTCTCTCTTCTCTCTTTTTCTCTCTCTTTCCCTGTCTCTCTCTCTTTCAAAGGCTATTAAGATATGATAAAGATTTTCCAGATTACTTATAGGATAAAACTTTGCACATATATTCAGTTAAGCTCCATTTATTCTCTAAGGTTAACCGGTATGCAAATGTAAAAATATAAGGACGTTGTTATTCTTATTTTCCACCAATGTAATTTCAGTGCAAGCCTCTGGCATAGTTTTAGATTGGTATTGTCTTAATTTGTTACAATGAAAATAAAACGTTGTTTGATCATTTGCATCATGACCTTTGAAAAGTCAAACAGAGAATGTGTCATAATATTAGCATTAATATTATGCATTAATATACATAATACATTAATTCTCTGTCTCAGAACAAATTCAAAATAAAGAGAAATGGGCTACCCTGGGAGTTTTAGGTTCAGCTGGCACACTCAAGTTTTAAGATCATCTGTGCCTCTATGGCTGTTGAAGGTAGCCTGAACTAAAGACACTGATCTATGACAGAACAACATTTTACATGTTTACCTGTGTGAAGGAGATATTCCTTGACTGACGAAATAATTGGTGCATATTGACAACATAGCTGACTATTTTCTATATATTTTCTTAGCAAGTATCTGCTAATTTTTCCAGTGACTCTTTCAAATATTGATCAGTTTGGTAAATTACATGATCGGTGAGTGATTCACATAATGGATACCTGTGTTGCAAATCCTATTCTTTGAATATAAGGTATTATGATACTTGTGATTTCCTGGTATTATATTTGTTCTATAGTGAAATAAAGAAGATAATAAAAGTGATAGCAGTTTTACCATGGTGATAAAAATGGACTAATTCTCCTTGTAAAGCTATACTAGTCAATAATTTGTATCTTACCTGAATCTTTTCAGATGTTCATGGAATTCTCTCACTATGGCTTGGTTATGTTTCCAATTCCTATGTTAAAATGACCTAAAGAAAGCAACCTAGGGGTCAAAGCATTTATTTTAGCTCACAGATTGATGGTGTTGTCCACTGTGTCGGGGAAGTACGAGATGATGGGTCTCATTCATGTTCACACAGGAAGCTGAGCGTGACAAATGTTTGTGCTCAATCAGCCTGCACCTGTTTACTCTGCCTGAGCTTCCAGTCTTAAGAATGATGTCACCCAACAGTGGAGTAGAGCATGTACTCACTCATATTTGTACAACCAAGGTAATCCCTCCCAGGCATGCCCAAAGGCTTGTCTCTTTGGAGCTGACATTATAATTATCATATTGTGCTTTTTCTGTTGTGCATTCCAATTTGAATTCTTTCTGGTGGTGTCATTTTTGAACTGATAGTGTCCATCCACATATAAATAATAACCTTTCAAGTATTTTTCTACTTTGTATAATGTATTGAAATTTAAGAAATGTAGGTTGAAAATTGCAATCAGTTTGCCCTCAATTATTATTTTCTACTCCTACCAGTTCCTCCCCACCCTCCCATTTGGATTCACTTCCTTGCTATCTCTCCTTAGAAAACAAATAGGCTTCTAAGGGATGTTATAATACAAAACAAAAAAGAAACTAATACATCAGAATAGGACAAAAATAAAGCACACACACACACACACACACACACACACACACACACTCACACCAAGAAAACAAACAGTAGAAAAAAGAGCCCTAGAAAAGATGTAAGAAAGAGAGGTAGATGTAGAGACTCACTCTTTTACACACTCAGAAATCCCCGAAAATCAGCAAACTGGAAGCAATAATGTATGCACAAAGGATCTGTAGGATAAAGAGAGAGAAGAAAAAAATAAAATAAAAATAAACACTAAAATAAAATAAAATAAAAAACGAGAAGTCCTTTTCTGACTTTATGAAGCAAGGAACCTCCAAAGATGCTGTTGTGTTTGTTTTCTGTTGGCAGTCTATTACTGGACATTCAGTCTGCCCTCAAGAGTAGTTTGTTTCCCCAGTGAGATTCCCATGTAGAAAAGTAAATTTTCATTTGTAAGTAATAAGCCTTGCAAGTTTTAATAAAGATCCTAACCTGTACCAAATGACTTTATTACCAGTATACTATACTGGTCCTGAAATGGAGTCAAAGTCTCTCCTTCCATTCTCTTTCATGCAAATTGAATCAATACTCACTTAATAAATTGGGTAGAAAATTGCTTTTCCTCACCTACTCCTTCCCCCAGGACCTAATGAGTCACCTAGTACACTCTCTTCAGTGAAGCTACATTTTCTGATGCTGCGTACTGCTCTGCATTACAATAATCACCACTACATTAATTTTCTCCCTGACTACATTCTAACCAGGTAGTCTTTTTAATATATCCTGAACTCTGTGTTCAGAATTGATTTGTCTGCGTATTTCAAATCACCATTTTCTGAGTAAATCCAGCTTTTTTTTTCTGGATCCACAGCATGTTGCGACCATTCCATCCGTGCTTCTTAGACTCCCTTCCTGTGAATTTTCCCTTCATTGTGCCATTGTTGGCAGTGTCCCTGTCATAAAGAATACTTTCTCCACTGTTCCTCTCATAAAGAATACCTTCTCACAAACTTTTTCCAGACTGATTCCAAGGAAAAAAAAATAACTGTTCTTTTATGGATGTCCCTATTTTCTCTTGGAGATTGTTTAGGCAACCATAATGGTCATTATTCCAAATTTCCAATTAAACAATCTTAACAATATTCCACTGCCAATGGCCATGTCAGAGGAGCAGCAGGTGGCAACTGAAGTTAATAATGTTGGCCCAACAGAAGGCATTTCTCTATTAGGTGGATCTCATTTAGTCTAGGCCACGGGACTCCAGACTCCAGAATGTCTTTTGTTTCTGCTGTGCCTTTACATGCTTGTTACTACAATATTCTTCTGAGTGGATGCGGGGAAATATCCACTGCCTGTAACATAGTGTGTTTATCTCTTGGAGCTATTCTTATTGGATCTTTTAATCTATGGATTGTCAAGAAGACTACCCCTCCCTAAGCTGTACTGTCTAAATTTATAATAATAACGATAGCCTACACAGAGTTTTAATGAATTAAAACAAATAAAAGGATATGTTTCACAGCCAGGACTTGTTAGCTTCACCCAAGGAGCTGCATAGACTGTAGTTCAACTTATGATTGACAATTGAGTTTCAGTATTCCAGCTAGTTTAAATTCTTTAGCCTTCATGTTGGGAGATGTGGTCACAGGTTTGGAGTACATCATAACTGAAACAAAGCTTTGAAAATAACAAAATTCGAGTAAGATGTTTTTGTGAAGTAGCTTTGAGGTGAAAAAAATCTAAGAAGACAATCTCAAGTTTTAAAAAAGGCACATGTTGAATGTGGTGCTTGTTAGAGTCATGTAACAAGGACAAAGCAGCCCAATTATCAATGGTTGAAGTATCTTTCTTGCTAGGATTGGTTGATGACCAAAAGTAATGATTAGTTCCTTATACCCATTTCTATTATGTTATAATTTTACATATCCTGATATTAAAAAACCTATTAATGAATAGGTATGTACCTTAAAGTACATATTTAAAGTAGAGCTGACGAATTCTTTTTCATGTATAAAAGTTCACGTTTCTGGTTTCTTTAAGATTCCTTATAAGATTATCTTTCAAGGTAAATAATAAATAATGAATAATAAATTAATTGGTCCTTTTTTGTAACTGCAAAATGCCAGAAAAAGACTTGATAACAATACCCTGCTTGCCCATACAGTTAATCAATAGCAAGTTGCTTGGGTATGAATGTAAGTGAGCTCACTGGATATTTTTTTTTACCTGTAGTGCATAAAATGTTTAATCAAGTAAGGATAAGGAAAACATACTGTTTTTTACTGCTTGTTTTGTGTTTGTTGTAATCATTCACTTGAAAAACAGAACAGAACCATATAATAATTCTTATAACACCTGAAAAATTTTGGGGGGAGTATATAAGCTCTAGAGGAAAAGTATAAAGTAGAAAGAACATAGAGAAAATGGATAATAAAGAAGGAAGTCATCAAGAGAATATGTGAGTATCTTTTTCCTACACCCCTTAAGACAGAAAAGTCTTAGCTTACACAGACTCTGTGGATTCCTTTCCAGGCCCTATGCTGCTAGAGACTGGTTCCCCAAACACAAATCACAGCATTCCAAAAATTACAATCATGTATTTCACTATCTCTTTATTAAATCATTTATTGTTCTTCTATTATAATTCATTTTTGGATTTGTGGGTTATGTAGAAATTTGGATATATATTACTTACTTGATAAATGTTTCAGATTCCAGTTTTAGAAATAAGTTCTAACTTACTTTCCTGACCAGAAAATATACTCTGAATTATTTTAGCCTTTAGCAACATCAAGTATATTTTCTTTAAATTCTGTGTTAAGTTGAGAAGAACGTTCATGTCTGTCAAGTTAAAGGTAACATTGCAGACATTCCATTAGCTCAGTTTATGTTTTCAGATCCTTCTGCTCATGTCATAGCTATGG
Source organism: Bramus lutescens (assembly GCA_001685075.1). Taxonomy (NCBI): domain Eukaryota; kingdom Metazoa; phylum Chordata; class Mammalia; order Rodentia; family Cricetidae; genus Bramus; species Bramus lutescens. The sequence continues at coordinate 15,961 of LOEQ01011409.1, forward strand.
GAAGATATTTACTAAAGTAATATGCTACATTCATTTATTTGCCAAAATATCTTATTTATTGTTATTTAGTTTATATGCTTAAAGGATATATTAAATGGAAAAGTTAGAAATGTTTTTTTTATCTGAAAATGCACTTGTTGCTATGTTAGTACAGAGAAACCAGAAATCTTTTGATTTTTGTTTACAACCTGTACTTTTTCTGTTATTTTACATTGGAGATTTTGGGTTTACTTTTATTAATGCTTAGAAGTTGCATGTAGTTCCATCTCTGTCCTCAATGTAGCCTGACAACCTGTGTGTTTTAATCTGAATGTTTATACTGCTTATAGTTATTATAATTATGGCTATATAATGTTTATATCTACAGTCTAGATTATTTTCCTGTACTTTTGAGCCTTCTTGTTGATTGCTGTAATTCAATTGTCTTCTTGATTGACTTGTTGGATTATGCCTTGTGTCCTAGTCACCATTCCATTGCTGTGAAGAGACACCATGCCTACTGTACCTCTTATAAAAGAAAGCATTTAAATGGCGACATGCTTACAGTTTCCGAGGTTTCGTCTATAATCATCATGGCAGAGAGTACGGTGTCACATGTGGCACTGGAGTAGTAGCTGAGCGCTACAGCTACATCCTTATCCACAGGCCAAGAGGATGGAAAGAATTCCAAAGGAATGGAAGCCCTGGGCTGGGCATGCACTTTTGAAAGCATCAATGCCACTCCCAGTGACTCATTTCCTTCAACAAGGCCACAGGTCCCAATCCTTCTAATCTTATCAAAGAGTTCTACTCCTTGGTGACTAAGCATTAAAATATGTGTAAGCATTAAAATATGTGAGACTATGGGGACATTCATATTCAAATCACCACAGTTAGTGAGTGTCTGGATCTCTATTTGCTATACCTCAGTTTGGCAGGTTTGGAAGCATCTGAATTGTACTTGAAGGTTAGTCTTGAGATCCTAGAGTGTTGCCTTGTGACTGAGGTATCATTAGTGACTGTAGGTAAGTTAGGGCAGGTTCAGCTTCTAAATACAGAAACAAATGAGCAAGAAGGCTTTAACTGAAGTTTTTCAGAAGTCCAGGTTAGAGTTCCAGAAAGAAATGAAAGTAAGCGCTCTTAACGGGATACCTAGGTCTTCAGCTGACTGTTAAAGTTTCAATGGGTAGGGGCAAGTGAAAGCTTCCTTAGAATGTGCCTTATGGACTCTACATTCAGGTTTTCAGAAGATAAGGGACTGGTTTATAGAGGATGGGTCTTTGGTGGAAAAATGATGTTTCAAAGGGTAGGAATCTAGGGAGTTAAAGGGATCAGGCAGGTGAAATTTGTGGCATGTACACAAGGCTCAAGGTGCCAGTCCTTAGAAGGCAAAGGCTTGAGTCATGAGGTAGGGAAGTAATACTTGTAGAATATGTACATGGTTTGGCTCAGTGTGAATGTCCTTGGCAGCAGGTTATCATTGTGGAGGAATCTTATACAAATGTTAAGTATTATTTCTAACTTTTATAGAAAGGAATGCCTTAAAAGATTTCTATATATTCAATTATTGATACTGTATAGGAAGTCCTAATTTCCCTGGTCTCCAATTGTACTTTATAACCCATCATTACTCATGCAAGCAAGCTTCTCAAAGGAACCTGTACAAAACACTCAGTACTGTTGCCTTCAGGTTGCTTTCTTAAGTTTGTCCCACATTATTAAAGTAGTAGTTTTATGCTTAGGAGAATATTCGGGACATCTAATTCCTGGGTACCATTATAACTAAAGATTTTACAGGACATCTGTTTTATTAAGTGTTATAAAAATGTATGTTAAAACAATGCATTCTCTGAAATAATTTATTCCTGGCATTCAATATTTACATTATTATTTTCTTCTTTCAGAACTGTTTCTTTCAGTTTACTAAAACAAATTTCCTAAGGGCAGAACTGATAAATTCATCATTTTGTTCAGAATGTAGCACGTTTCTTATTCATACACAGAAAAAATGTAATAAATGATTGTTGGGTGAATTTCTCCTCTCTTTAGAATCATCTCATGCTAATGTATTAAATTATAATATTAAAAATAAGAGTCACGATCGCTACATTGTGAAGATACATCAATATTTTTTATGTTACTAGCAGTTTTCAGATAACCACTATATACTTACTTGATAAAGTCACTTTTCTGTTATAATATCAATAACATATATATTTATATAGGTATAAAAATATTATGTTGGATCAGTGAGTTATTATAACAGAATATGTGAGTATTGGTATATGAAAATATCAAAGAAAATTGGTGATATAAATGTAATCCTTAACCTACCTCAGTTATTTTAATAAACCTCAAAGGAAACATTCATTAGTTTATCATTTGCTCAAATTACTTGAAACTCTATAAAAGAACAAAGGGTCTAAAGTCATGAGTTAGAGTGGTACAAGGAATACACCTCCCACAGGGCAGTACTAAATTCAGGGAATGCCTGTGGTCTCAGTGAATGAAAGCAAACAGCATGTGATGGTTGAAAGAGAGAATTTTCTTGCTAACTCTGATACATTTTGGTACTCTGAACTGCTTCCCACATCACCAACTGAGAATAAAAATTACTAGGAAAGAGTCAACTCTTCTCTTCCATTGTAGCTTCCAATCTGTACATTGCTTTAAGGACTGAAAATATTGTTGCCTGCAGTGCTAGATCCTTAAGTGAAAAGAAAGCCAGTTGAAGTGATGCAGGAAGATCCTCAAATTATGTTACCATCAGTGGCAGTTTGTGTTCATATTCTTACCTGGAAATCTTAGAGTGGATGATGAAAAAGCACTATGAACCATCTGATAGTGTTCTGAGCCTAGAAGTATAGTAGTGTAGACATTGCAATATGAGAGACACCTGTTTGCCCATATTTTATGTCAAGATCCATTGGAATTACCTGTATTATGTTCTTCACTATATCCCATCCATGATGAGAAAATGTTTCTAACTTGAAAGACCTGGTTATCAAGTAAAGCTTTGCATGTGACAATTAAATATATATACAGCTATAACAGAAGGAGTGGATCAAATATTCTATTTAAGATCTTTTCAGTGACATATTCAGACTTGACTTTCATGAAAAGTTAATTATTAACCAGAACTGTACTATTTGTTGAAAGGTTATCACATTTTCTCTTATGTAAGACCAAGTGTTTCTAAAGAGACAGTGTACTGATGTGCATCTAATACCTAATTCTTGCTACTAGGACTGTACTGGTTGCTTTTCTGTTACCGTGAATTTAGGGAAGATAGGTCTTTATCCTTATTAAGAATAGAGAATGAAGCTAAGACATATGACAAAATCAAGTGTATGTGCAATTGACAAATTCATTAAAAACTGCTTTTGAAAATAAACTTTGCTTAAAATTGTTTGACAGATCTTTCCATATCACAATATTCCGTTTTTGATGGTTGCCAAAATAACCAAAAATAAGATGCCTACAGCTCCACACTCTCTATAAAGAGTAGGTTATAGCAGTATACAGATAGAATTCTTCAAATTTAGCAGTAGCATGCACTGTTTCAATTTAATTAGCATGACAAGTATTAGTACAGGATTCTCTTAAAGAAAATGTTTCAAAGACACAGGTATTATCTACTTAAATGTAATATTTTAAATACAAAAAAGGCAAAATTGTGTGAAAGATTATCAAGCAGATATATACCCTGTTGCTCTATCTCTTTCATATTTATGATGTGTGTGTTTAACATGCAGATGGGTGCCTGCATAACACATGCACATACAGAGGCCAGAGGAGGACTTCTACTGTCTTGTATCTTTCTCTGCTTCTTGCTTTGAGAAAGGTTTTTCCATTGAACTAGAAGCTTGCTATTTTGGTAAATCTGGCTTCACAGCAAGCTTTTGAAATCAGCTTCTCTGACACCCCAGTATTGGGGTTACAGGCATCCACAGTCATTTCTCATTTTATGTCAGTGCTCAGTGTTAGGTATCTTCTCTAAGTTGAACCTCTCTGCCGACATAAATAATTCCAATCAGACTGAACCAAACTGAATTAAAGATGCCCATGTTTAATGCAATACTCCTGGGTGGCTCCAGGAAAACATGGAGAGGGAAAGAGAGAGAAGGAGAGACCGTGTAAAACCTGGAGATCACATGTTTATTCTCTGGGGGGCAGTTTAAATAGCCTTTGGGAGTGGTCTTGATCTTCCCTGGGGAGGGGTCACTGTTTGGTGGGCTTTCTCAGAGGTGGAGTTTGGACTAAGGCAACTCCCAGGGGAGGGGGCTTATGCCAGGAGCTGGGGTGAAGCCCTCCAGTTAAACAATCTGGACTTTTTGTACAAAGGGGTGTTAGGGAGCTGAGACCAAACATTCCAGGATTTTTGGATAAAGGGGTGCCAGTGAAATGAGGTGAAGCCCCTTAACTAAGCATTTTAGACTCTTGGATTAAGGTCAAGCTGCTTCCTGCGTGTATGGGGCAACATGGGAGGGGAAGAGCTGGGAGTTGGTGGGTTCACACTCAGCAAGAGAGGTGGCTGGAGCAGCATCCAGTTTTCTGTCATCCTAGAGACCATAGGCAGCTATTTCTGGAGGAAGATGATGAATAAGGCCACTAGTTATTTCCCGGCTGCTTGTCTCCAAAATAATCACATAGAAACTGTATTATTTAAATCACTTCTTGGCCCATTAGCTCTAAGTTCTTATTGGCTAACTCTTACATTTTAATTTAACCCATTTATAGTAATCTGTATATCACCATGTGGCTGTGGCTTACCAGCAAGGTTCCAACTGGAGTCTGTCTCTGGTGGGGCTACATGGATTTTCTCTGAATATGCCCTTCTTTCTCCCAGCATTCCATTTAGTTTTCCCTGCCTAGCTCTGTTTCCCTATATCTCTGCTGTAGGCCCAAAGCAGTTCCTTTATTTATTAATGGTAGTCACAGCATACAGAGGGGAATCCCATATCAAGATGAGAAGGCAAGTGGCTAGGAGAAAAAAATATATTATTATTGGTCCTATGAATGGGACTAGCCATTGGAAGAGTCATTAACTGCCAGAAAGAATGGGACAGAAAAATTCCCTGATTGTGCAGGTGAGGCTTGGCTTATATGTGGTACACAATAGCAGGTAAAACCATATTTTAGTTGGTATGTTTCACTGATCCAGGAGAGTTGGGTTGGTACCAATAGTGAAGTCCTAGGAGCTGGTGCACGTGTTGGCATTGCTTGGAGAGTACTTTATAAGTTGGTCTTGGCCCAGATAGCAGAAGTAACCTGTAAACTATGCTTGAAAATGGGTTGGGTTAAAATAAGCTCTGGAGATTGTTAATTTTTACCAGACCTCATTATTGATACCATAGCAGACCTTTTTCCCAGGAACCTGTATGTGTCTGTAAAACAACTAGAACAGATTTATGCCTTGGTGTCATACCTTTAGGTTAAAATGTATGAACATTTCAGAAGACAATTAAAAGGAATTGGAAACTCTGGACCTCTGAAGATACACCTGTAACCTATTAGTCCTGGACTATGAAACCTGTTGAAGAGGCACACCTGACTGTATTTTAGCAGGAAACTTAACAAATGAAGTAATGAGCTACCAGTTTCTTAAGTCACCAAATGCCATTAGACAGATCTAAGAGGGATAAATGAATAGAAATGAGACAGCTTTTTAAAATCTATGCAGGCAATTCCAAGTCTCTCCTTAGTTCTTTGAGAACACCAACTTAGAAGCAGTGCTTGCCATTAGCTGCTGAGTACAAGAAGCCCAAAGATTTTTCCTGTGGAGGAAAGATTTAGCCTACCTGTCTTGGCAGGATAGGAAGATCCATTCTCCAGGTGGCATCCACGAATCTGAAGAGTTAGAAGGCCATTTTTTGCTGTGTAGGTGGCTTTGCCATACCCAAATGCAAGCCTCGAGGCAGAAGATCTTTTGCAACCACATATCTTCTTGGAGGAACTATAAGATGCTTTAAGAGCTGGCATATCTCTGTGTTAGAAGCTCTTTTGTTAAATGCCATACTCTCAGATCTATAAAGGCACTTGAGAATTTGGTACCATTACCTGCTATATTTAAACTAGACATAAAAGCTAAATTTAGACGTGTACTTTATCCAATTAGTTACAGCTTACCAATGATTAAATGTAAGAAGATTAAAAGGAATATTTCAAGAAGTCAAAGAATACTAGCACACGTGGGTACTCTTACCCAAGATGGTGGTGGGGTCAAAATAGGGGTTACCCACATGTTTATATTTTTCCAGAGCTGTTGTAATCTGCATCTATAAGTTTTACAGATCTTAATACATACAAAAATACACTCAGAGAAATAAGGCAAGCATACTGTAAAACCAAACACACATACTCACAGAGACATAAAGTTTAAGGACCAGATTAGCAAACGCTGCAATAAGGAACAAAAACAAAGAAGGAACACCTATAGAATTTTAGACAGACAGGGATCCAGATCCATTGTAGAGAACAAACAGCTAGAGAAGTAGGGAGGGGAGTAGGGAGTGGGAGTGGGGGTGGGAGCATGCATCTAGAAACCATGAGCTTTTAGAGCCTTGTTTGTTTCTATGTTAGGCATTAGATAGCCCCAATTCAAAAGAATTTTTTATAAAAGGCAGCCCAGGGGCATTTGAGGATCCATCTTTGAATTGCAAGAGCCCCTTTAAAAGCCCATGTCAAATCTTGGGACTCAAGACCATTGCAATACACCCTCAGGGACAGGGCTCTTGCGTCAACAACAGGGGAGTCATGAGAAATGAGTTGCAGACATATCTATCCACACAGTCCCATCTCAGCAAGGCCTGGCTCATCACTTGAATCAGGCATTTGACATGATTGTGACTTCCATGGAAAGCCCAAAAATTGACAAAAATAAGCACAAATGGGTCCCTGAACCCTAGAGGCATATGTACTGAAAAGGGGAACTCAATGAGATGAAATTGATCTTAGCCTGGCAGAGAGCTTGCGTGAGAACGGCATTTTTCAACACAAGGGCCTGGACCCGTGGGAAAAACAGGCTCCTCCTGGTGGAACCTCCAAATGTTAGGTATTTTCTCTTAGATGAGCCTCTCTGCCAATGCAAATAATTCCAGTCAGATCCAGTCAAACTGAATTAAAGATGCCCATGTTTAATGCAATACTCCCAGGTAGCCCTGGGAAAACATGCAGAGGGAAAGAGAGAGAAGGGCAGACCACATGAAGCCCAAGGACCATGTGCTCATTTTCTGGTGTCAATTTAAATAGCCTGTGGGAGTGGTCTTGACCTTCCCGGAAGAGGGGTTACCGTTTGGCAGGCTTCGTTTACCCTCTCTATGGAGGGGTCACTATTTGCCAGGCTTTCATGGAGGTAGTGTTTGGACTGAGGCAACTCCCAGGGGAGGGGTCTTATGCCAGGAGCTCTGGTGAAGCCCCCCAGCCAAACAATCTGGACTTTTTGTACAAAGGGATGTTAGGGAGCTGAGGTGATGCTTTTGACCAAACACTCAACTCTCATGCTTGTACAGAAAACACTCTTATCCAGTAAACCATTTCTTCAGCCCCTACTCTAATATTTTTTACTTTTAGTAATATGCCAACTTGGTGATAGAGTATCACCTTGTTGAGGTTTTCTCTTTAATATTCTGCTCTATGCTCTGCCCTCTGCCAGCTAGATACTAATAGGAGTCCTTCCCTCTTTGCAATAAACATAATGGCCTCCAGATATTCTGAAATAACTTTGGTGTGAGATTGTCCATGTCTGACAACTATTTTGTTGTTTTTCCAGTCCCTCCCCTTCATCAATCCATAATCTTCCAAAAAATAATTTTATCAATACCTTCAGAGGTTCTTAATGGGAACTTCTCTTGTTATAAACACTTTTATATGAAAGACAGTAAGTATTCTTATCCTCACTTAGGGACAATTAAAAGTAGGGTAATTATAACTTTTTATATTCATTAAGCATTTGCACATTTGCATTGATTCCAACTCATTTGCTAAGTACATTAAATACATAAATGTGCATTCACCATTTCATATGCATATAAATAGAACAAGAAGCCAGAAGTGATATTTGAACTGAAAAGATCTACCTATATTTACTTTTACACACCTTGCCTCATCCTCCAGTAATGATATCAATTTATGTTTTACCTACAACCCCAAATCACTAAAAGTATTATTCACGTGTTAGTGGAATTGGTTGTGCTCTATGTGATTTTTTTTT
>LOEQ01011410.1:2382-14173 GCA_001685075.1 Bramus lutescens
CCGTGTGGGAGCTGGGCGGGACGAAAAGCAGGGCCCGCTCCCCTCTTCACTACATATATTCCCAAATATGGTTTATAAATTTTTTTTTACATTTAAAGAGGGATATGCTACAGAGATTTGCATTGTTATGGATCTCAGTTTATTGGTACAAATTTAAGGTCAATTTTTTATATGTGTATTTCTGCTCTTGATTAAGGTATTGCTATTGTATAGTTAATTTAAAAATGTAATGTATAATTAAGAAATATAGGTTAAAGATAGTCATCTATAGTAGTCAAGCTTGCAATCAAATTAGTTAAATTTTCTAGATTTATAGAGATATAGTTCAGTTAGATAGTTATTCTTCAAATCTCTCAGAGACATTCAGAATATAGCATTTAAAATGTTTAAGAACTTAAGACTTTTCATTGCAGTGAGACACATCTGCTCCTAGCAGCACCAAGCTACTTCAAGAGGATAATGGGCATTGAAGAGGCTCCTTATGGAGCTGGTTAGCCATTGGGGCAAGAAACTGCTCTTGCCTGGACTGCTTGACTGGACATGCAGGACCCACAGAGAAATGACTGCTGAGCTTGCCTAAAGATGAGAAAGGCACTTTGGGGTTCCTGCTTCATGAAAGAGTCTGCAAGGCATTCTGCAGAACACAGAAGAAAGTGACTGACAAACTGCCAATTGGAACTGTCTTTGAAACTTCCTGCTTCATGGAAATGTCTGCTGGATACTATGAACCTGTGGGTTGAAGATTGGATACCCCAATGGTACAGAAGAACTTTGGGTGACTGTCCAGGGAGTGAGATATCTCTGTCAATTCTAAGTTTTGGAAGTTGCTTACAATGCACCTTGTGTTTACTTAGGTAATATTATATACTTCTGGAGTCTTTGATGAGGTTGAAGAATTTATAGTTTTTCTTAGTTATGATAAATCTATTTCATTTATATTTATAATATTGACATTAAGAACGTTGATAACTGTTTTGTTATATGTAATTTTACTAAGTTAAAGTTAAAGACTTCCTTTTTGTTTAAACAGAAAAGGGATGAATAAAGGGGAAATGGTGTGGAAGGTCCTACTGTCTGTGTGTTGCTTTTATTGATTAATGAATAAAGAATTGCTGTGAGCCCATGGCAGGGATGAACAGAACTTGGTGTGGAAAACTAGGCTGTATGTTGGGAGAAAGAAGGGCAGAGTGAGAGAGAAGCCATGCAGCCACCGGAGACAGATGCTGGGAAATTTAGCCGGCAAGCCACAGCCATGTGGCAATATATAGATTAATATAAATGGGTTAAACTAATATGAGTTAGCCAATAAGATGCTAGAACTAATGAGCCAAGCAGTGTTTTAATTAATACAGATTCTGTGTGATTATTTCAGGGCTGAGCAGCTGAGAGCCAACAAGTGGCTCACTCCCTCCAACATAGAGAAACTGTGCCAAGAAAAAGAGTAAACTGACCTTTTGATATATCACATTTCCAAGGGGATAAAAATTTATAAATCTTCCTATATGTTTGTTTTCTACTGTTCTCTACAGACACATACTATTAATGTTCTTTTTGTAGTTCCAGAGGTGGAGAGTGTATAAGATTAAGAGACATAAAAAGATAGTTTTTGGTTGGTATCACAAGTTTGGATAGAAAACAAATTAGGTACAACACTTTGGACTAACCAAGATAGGCTAGATAACAGATATTTTCTCTGGAATTTTCATATGCAGATGGATTAGATATTGGTAATGTAATTCTTTTCTGTATATATTGGTGTATAGTTATTGTACTTATTGCACATAGTTTTACTATGTTAGTTAAAATCTTCCCTTTTTATTTAGACAAAAAGTGAGAAATATCATGTGATAATTTGATTGTTTTCTGGCAAATAAAGCTTGTTTGGAGTTAGAGGATAGAGTCAATAACTACCTGACCAAAATTAACCATAGAGGTTTGGAGGACTGTAGACAGATAGGAGACAGGAAGTAGCAAGGTGGGTCTGAGAGACCATCTTGGATTTTTTGGATGGAGAAATGGTCGAGGTAGGAAGTGATTTATGGCTGCTCCATGTTTCTCTGATCTTTCAGGTTCTTACCCCAATATCTGACTCCTAATTTTTATTAACAAAGATTAATTAGATTAATGCATCATTACCGTTGTATTGAAAGATACATTGTAGAAAAAGCAGTTAATAAGTGTCTGTAAAATGGTTGGAACAGATTTACACCTTGGTGTCCTAGTAAAAGATACAGCTTTGGGTTAAAAAGCATGAACATTTTTTCCTATGTCTAGAAAGCTTGATAAGCACCTTTGCATTTATATTTAGAAAATGCCCAAAAGAAATTTAAAATCTTGAATTTATAACTTACTAGTAACTAGTCAGTGTTATATCAATTTATCAGAACTTTGTTTATGTTAAAACTTTGAACCCTTGAAACCTCAGTGTAACAATGAATTTTTATATTTTGTATTATATATAAATTATTTCATGAGACCCTTAGGACTTACTTAAGTTTTTACATCCTCAGACCCTTATATACTTTAGAACAATTTTTAGAACATCAGAACTTAGACCTTGTATGGCTTTTAATTATTTACCAGAGGCATAAGTACTTATTAGAGAATAGTCTTTGTAAAGCATGTTCTTTTAGTGAAAAGTTACTCCTGAAACTTGTCTATCCTTTTATATGAAGGCCTGTGAACAAGGCAAACCTCTCTCTCTCTCTCTTTTTAAACAAGGGATCTAGTAGCTAACTGACTAATGAACTAACAAGGTGGTTGCAGTCCTGGGGATGGAGCTGTTAAACTGGAAATGCTATCATTAACCTGGTTGGCAAGCACCATCGGTGATCTGAAAAGAACTGGCTACCTAGACAGCTACCCTAGCTTCCTCCGTGGTTGCTGGAGGCAGAGGTATGAGAGCAGCATCAGTTTTCAGCTGCCCAGTCCAGAATATTCAACAGGTGGAGAAGGAATTTGGGCAACTGGCCTACTCTGTCTAAGCAAAGTGGGGCAATCAATTCCTCAGTGTCCTGGTTGTCCAAGTCTGGGCAACATCTGGACAGCAGTTGAGGTAGAGGACAGTTTGTCGCCCAGTACCAGCTTTGAAACATTTAAAGGAAGCTCTACGTGGAGGTTCTTCTCTGCCTATCATCTTTTTTTTTTTGGAGGAGATGGAGTGCTGCCAGGAAATGGCATGTCTCTCTATCAAGGAAAGCTTTTTTATTAAATATTTTAAATGCCACATTTTTAGTTCTCTGAAGTGTTTAAGGGCCATTATCTGTTAAGAATACCTAAAATAGACAATTTTTTTTAGGCTTAACTTGGAAAACAAATATAAGAAGCTAATCTGAACATATCTCTGAATTGAAGCTCTTTTAATTTCAAAATAATACTTATGAACATAGTCCATAAAGAGACAGGGCACTTTCCTGATCTTTACATAGTGTACCATTATAGAATATAATAGTTCCCTATATGACTTAGTTTGCCTAAACAGCTACAGTTCAAAAATGCTAGCAGTAAACAAGACTAGACATATATCTTCAAACCAGTCCATTAGCCTGAATAGACCTTAATTAAGGAGAGATATTTTTAAGCCAGTGGTTCCACATTACTTGTTAGACTGCTTATGACACTATGTTATTGCATCATAAGATAGGAATATTTCAGTCTCTGAAGTTTAGCTGTTGTCCTATTTTTAACCCTTTATTTATCTATTTATCAAGATCATACATTAACAAAGACATTTTAATAAAATACCTTATAAATTTTAAAATGTCTCTTAGCTTATAAATTTAATCATTTTTAAAAACCATTTTTTAAAAAATATTATTTATTAATTTTGTTTAAAACTCCAAAATTTTTGTTTAAAGAAGTTTAAAATTTCTTAACTGTGTGTTCTGGTAATATCAAAATAAACTACCATTTCAATTTCAAGAATGAAGACATACGTGCTGGATTGATGGCTCAGAGGTTAAGAACACTGGCTGCTCTTCCAGGGGTTCTGAGTTCAGTTTCCAACACCATCTATAGCGAGGGCTTGTGCCTTCTTCTGATTTATAGGCTTATGTGCAGGCAGAACACTGCCTACTTAATAAATAAATAAATATTAAAAATATGAAAAAGGGAAAACATAGAGCATAATCTGTGTAAGGTAGGACCAAATTTCAACCATGTAAACAATCTAGTGTCCCTAAAATCAATACCAATCAGACTATTTTATGTTACAAAGTTTGGTGCTAGCAAGATATGTTTTTGCATATGAAACCATGGAGGAGCAGCTTTAATATCTCATTAACCAAGCATTATTTTAAGTACTCTCTTTTATAAACCTGGTTCTTAACACAGGACAGGAATTATACAAAAAACTTATCCCAATTTAAAATATTCTTTTGAAACCTGTTTTCTTTTTGGCTGGCTCATATCATATGGGTGCCCTCAATCAACATGGCAGTGAAGCCATGACACCAATTATTTTCAAACCTGGTGAAAATGGTGAATACCCACATGGCTGCCCTTAGTTAAATAGGGGCCCAAACCCTGGGTTATAAGTTTTAGAGACTTTTAACCATACCCCGTAAGTCTCTAATCTTTAATAGCTTTATTCTAGAAGCAAATGATGTTCCACTTTTAAACTGCACTGGTGTCCAAACCACTGTTCCCCTTTCTTATGACACCATCTCATATTTGGGTCCAAATCTGTATGATCTTTTTCCTCTCTCATTGTCTGGAATATAGAATCCTGTACCTTAGAAAGGGGGTGTAGATTGTAGGAGAAGAGGCCATAGTCTGTTTCCTTTCTAAAGTTTTCTATGTGAGGTCCTTTTTATGATATCAGGATATAAGGATGTAACTTTGTCTCCATTCTTGTTAGCCTCAAAAGACTTGGATTCCAACTTTCAAACAATCTAGCCAAATGGAGTTCAGTCTGATGAGGGCTTTTGGCAGCGTTGATTTAAGAGTACTGCCATACAGAGACCCAAGAAAGGATGCCACTCTATTACAGGCTTTGCTTCCCCTTGCCTGAATGGGTAACCTTGGTAGGTTGAAGATATAAAGGTAACTGACACCAGGCATTAGTCTCCATGGTGTCTTCAGAGCAAATGACTATCATTTACTCTGCGTGGAAATGTGATACACCAGCAGGCTTCTCTCTTAGGCAGTCTTCAGCTCCCATTGTGAACTGTGAGGAACACTGTTCTTTGGTGATAGACAGGAAATAGTTTGTCAAAAGGCCCTGAGTTCCTTTCATCATCTGCAGTCGGAATATTTCTTCCTGATAAGGCTATCTAGACTTGAAAATATGGTGCAATAAAGAAACACACTCTGGGTACAGCTTTATGCTGTAAAGACTCTGTTTTCTGGCCTTACGTCTGTACGGGTATGGAGCTGTCTCCACTTCTTCCCTTTTCTCCACTTACAAAGATAAGATAGACTGGTCTGTCCATATGACTGTGGAATGCTTTTTGCTAATTAATTTTAGAAAAACAACTGAAATCTCCTACTTCATTTGGGTCATTAAAAATATTGGGATAGGGGATGAGGGGGAAACCTTGAGAACACTTCATAGTCGTTCCCTTAGTCCTAGGTCCATCACATTGCTGGGACCTGAAGATGGTCGCTTAAAAGAAATCCCACACTAGCTCAAAATTGAGAAATAGATGCTTATTTATTTAGGGGTAAACTCACAAATTGGAATCCTCTGCTGGAACGGAGATCAGAAACCGAAATTTGCAACTGGAAAAGAGAGAGAGAGGCCAGAAAAGAGACTGGATGCATGCTCTGCACCAGCATATATAGTATGAGAGGCCACACCCCAGTAGGTGGATAATCATTGGCTGTAAGACTTCCTACAGCACTTCCTCTTTCTTTAAACAAGAGAGTTCTAAGCCTAATACAAAATTATATACAATAAGAACAAATAAATTCAATAATTATATTATCCTAACTAGTTTAAGTCTTGTATAATAAATAACTTGGCCAAGTCATGAGAGGAAAGCAACTACAACTATCTAGTTTTCAACCCCATAAAAGATCCAAAAAGGGAAATAATATTACTTGAGTAAGCAGGAAGTGCAACCAACCAACTTCCAAAATGTGCAAAAATGAGAGAGACAACTCGCCACCTGGGCAATCACCCAAAGTCTCATCTGCAACATTGAAGCAACCAACACTGGCTAAAGAATAGAATGACTGACAGACCATTTTCAGAGGCAGGATATTTTTCAAAACCATCTTGCCCTGTCTTTGCAAGATTTGACTGCCTTTTTCCTTGTGTTCAGCTTATCCGTTTCCAGATACCATGTACCTTGTCAGTGGTTGAGGCATAAGCAGTTCCTTGCCCAAAGGCCAGTTTTGCCAAAAAGAAAACAAGCTCCAAGTGGAGTGTCTTCAGTGCTCAACATTCCCTAGGGAATAGATTGCCAGAAGCAATCATGTCTTACTTCAACAGAACGCTAAGTTATTTAAGTGCCATATTCTACAGGTCTTTAAAGAGGTTGAAGATTACCTATCTATGCAGAATACAATCTCTATGTATCTAAAGAACCTGATTAGTCTAACCTAAGTATGACAAACATAGATGACTATTGGTCTATAATTCTTAATACCTATATAATTTAAAGACTAAGACTTCATATTAGAATATTGTATGATAAACAACTGTGCAACAAATAAGGACATTGAACACAAAAGGTAAACAATGTATAAGTATCTTGATCAGAGGTAGAAATGTACATCGCAATATGATAAATATATCATAAATTCTATAAATTTACACAAATGTTTTAAGCAGAGGTAGAAGCATGCATGCATACAATATGACAAAATAACTNTTTTGCCAAAAAGAAAACAAGCTCCAAGTGGAGTGTCTTCAGTGCTCAACATTCCCTAGGGAATAGATTGCCAGAAGCAATCATGTCTTACTTCAACAGAACGCTAAGTTATTTAAGTGCCATATTCTACAGGTCTTTAAAGAGGTTGAAGATTACCTATCTATGCAGAATACAATCTCTATGTATCTAAAGAACCTGATTAGTCTAACCTAAGTATGACAAACATAGATGACTATTGGTCTATAATTCTTAATACCTATATAATTTAAAGACTAAGACTTCATATTAGAATATTGTATGATAAACAACTGTGCAACAAATAAGGACATTGAACACAAAAGGTAAACAATGTATAAGTATCTTGATCAGAGGTAGAAATGTACATCGCAATATGATAAATATATCATAAATTCTATAAATTTACACAAATGTTTTAAGCAGAGGTAGAAGCATGCATGCATACAATATGACAAAATAACTTTCCTAGGTATACACATATGGAGGATGAAAATAGGAACATATTCAATATAAATTGTTTGTATCAATATACAAGAATCTATGTCAATGTAAATTGCCTATAAATAATAGCTCACAAGTATTAACTCTATTATCCATTATTATTATTACTGTGACTGAACTAACACTAATCTATTATCCCATCCAATTTTCCCCATTTTTCAAAGAGATCCCTGAGCCTACATAATTTCTCCCTCAACTCCAAACCTTATACCAATTATAATCAACCCCCAAATGATGTCCCTAACCCTGAGGACAAACTTTGTTGGGAGAGGGGATGTAATCTTCTAGAATTACTTCCAGCTGTCATGGGGGTGATGTTTGTTCTATGGGATCCTGTGAAAGTAAAATGATGGTTAAGTTCCAAGATTACGGTCTGGTATAATTGCAAATAGTCTCTGAGTATTTGGTAGGGTTTTTTTGAGGCTCCTATTTGGAGGTCTGGCCAGAACTTTGTAAAGAAAAAAAGTACACCATTTCAGCTAACCAAGTTGGAACCATCTTGAGCAGCTGGTATCCAAAACAGGTCTTGTAGTAGCAGTGTCAGCATCACGACATCATTTCAACCAGGTAGAGTTGTTGTTGTGGTGCTCTATCTTCTTCCTGGAAACTTCAAAGATTACTGCAAGAAAATTCATTGTTCATTGTGGAAAAGCTAAACATTAATTTTATAGACATATATAGCCATATATATTCATTGAAAGGTATGAAAGACAAAAATATATATGAAGAAATTTCTTTTTTCTAAATTCTTTTTTCTTTCTGTCTCATACCAGATGGCTATTGACATGAGACAGAAACTCTGAATATTCTTTTTAACAACGTGCTTAGATGTAGAGAAGGACAGAGCCATTGTCAAACTCCAAAACCAGCTCTATATATTGTGTGTGTGTATGTTTTGATCACCTGTCCTTACAAGTCATATTCATTTTTTGTGATGATCCTTATTGGTTATTCCTTCTGTCAGCATCCAAACATCCAGGGTCTCTTGGATTTTTTTGAGATGGGTATTTTCCTGTAAAGATAAGAACAGAACCCTGCCCCAACTCTTATGAGGGTTGCTTACCACCTGTATGGTTGTCATCATTGTGGATGAGCTGTCATTTCTCTTTTTCAAACCGAATCTTTATTAATTTTGACAGTATCAATAGTTTTCCTTTTCTTCTGGAAACAAAAGCAAAACCCCTTCCCCAACATCTCCTGGCTTCCAGTGTGACGTCAACAATCTTGAAATACACCAGCTGTTTTAGTACATAAGACTTTCCTATTATCCAATGTCTCTCTGCTGCTGTTGTTCCTTTCTCATTAGCATTAAGAAAATTCAATGTTAATAAAACATTATGTAATCTATTTTCCATACCTTTCTGTTTCTTTAACATATCCTTTATAGTTTGATTTGATCTTCTATAACTGCTTGACCTGTAGGATTGTGTGGTATACCTGTAATATTATATTTGCTTATTATAATAAGCAAAAAATGGTTTCATTTTCTTAGAGACCATTATCTGGCTTTATTTGTGCAGGTATACCCAGGATGGCCATAACTTCTAATAAATATGTGATTACTAAATCAGCCTTTTCTGAGCTTAAAGCAGTTGCCCACTGAAAACCTGAATAAGTGTCAATGGCGTGATGTACATATTTTAATTTTTCAAATTCTGCAAAGTGGAACACATCCATCTGCCAGATTTCATTCCTTTGAGTTCCCTTTGGGTTAGTCCCAGCAGGTAGCAGTGTTTGGTTATAGAAAGAGCAAGTAGAATATCTTTTTATAATTTCCTTAGCATGTTGCCATGTAATGGAAAACTCTTTCTTTAAACCTTTGCTATTAACATGATGTTTTTATGATATTCTGAGGCCTGCAACATGCTTACAATCAATAATCGATCAATTTCTGCATTACCTTGTGCTAAAGGACCTGACAGACCCATATGGGATTGGATGTATGCCATGTATATAGAACAAAGCTTATTCCTGATTATGTCTTGCACCTGGATAAATAATGAAGCAAATTCTGTATCATCTGGTCTAAATTCAGCTGTTTCAATATGCAAGACAAGTCTTTCTGCATTGTGAATCAGTAACTATATTAGGAGGTTCTTTAAAACCCCTTAGCACTATGAGAATAGCATATAATTCTGCCTTCTGGACAGAATTATAAGGGCTTTATTCCACCTTACTTAATACTTCTGATTTGTAACCTGCCTTCCCTGATTTATTAGCATCAGTCTAAAAAGTACAGGCTCCAATACAGGTACAATTCGGGGAAGAATTCAAGAAGTTCTCTTTATAAGGTTAAGTTTATCGCTTTTGGGATAATTGCTATTAATTTCACCCAAAAATTAGCACAAGCTCTTTGTCATGGTTCATTGTCTTCCCATAACTTTTTAATTCAAAGTCTCAATTTATTTTTTATAATTAATTCAGAGACTTTTCCCACTTCATTTATGTGGTAAAAAGAAATCCATTCTAAAATAATATCATCCCTCTGCACTAAAATTCATATAGGAGAAATTCTGGAAGGCAATATTACTATAATACAATTAAGATTTGGGTTCACCCTATGCACATGTGCCTCCTGTAATTTTTCCTCAACCATCGTCATTTTCTTTCCTGCTTCAGCTGTTAATTTTCTGGGACTAGTCAAATATTTATCACCATCTGAAGTTTTGTTTAAATGAATTATTAGATCAGGTTTTATCCCAACATCCAGTGGTAGACAGGAAATGTCTCCTAACAATCTTTGAAAGTCATTAAGAGTCTGTAATCCGTCTCTGCCTTTTGTGTTCTAATTTTCTGTAAACCTATTCTGTAACCTAGGTAACTAACAGAATCTTCTCTTTGAGTCTTTTCAGGAGCAATTTGTAATCCCCATATAGGCAAAACTATCTTTACTTCCTTAAACATTCTTTCTAAAGTATCCTCCAAATCAATAACTATAAGAGGCCATCATTTTAGTAATAGAGAGGGCTGAGGAATTCCAGATTGTAGAGAGCTCATAGATTGGATAACCTTGTTGACAGCTCTTAGATCTGTCCCTATTCTCCATTTTCCAGATTTCTTTTTAACAAAAAATACAGGAGTATTCCAAGGGCTGGTTGATTCTTCAATATGGTGAGCATCTAGTTGCTCTTGTACCAGCTGTTCCAAAGCCTGCAACTTATCTTCAGCTAGAGGCCCCTGCTTAACCCTTATAGGCTTCGTAGTTAACCATTTTAAAGGTAGGGCTGTGGTACCTCTAAAGGTTTGCTAGTTGCTTTATGTTCTTGTACAGCCTGAATGGCTGGTGACCTTTGTGCATAGTACCTTATTATATCCTCTTCAGAATTATGAGTTCCTGGGATGCAGGAATGCTAACCTGGCTATTCCATTGCTGTATCAGGTCACAGCCCTATAAAGTTACTGCAATATTAGCCACATATGGCCTCAGGTTTCCTCTTTGACCTTCTGGCCCAATACAGCCAACCCATCTTGTGCTTCTTTTAACTTGAGATATGGTTCCATTCCTAGTAATTGAACATCTGCCTCTTGAAGAGGCCAATTTCGATGCCAAGATTCTGGAGTAATGATACTCATATCCATATCTGTGTCTATCACACCAACAATTGCAATGCCATTTATATGCACTCTTAGCTTTGGTCTTTGATCATTTATAGAAGTCTGCCGGAATATACATTTCTTTTTTCCTTTTGGAATTCTTGACTTATCCTCCATGTTTATGCCATCATCTAGAACAGTATAGTCTTTTACAGAAGGCTCTGGATTTTTAAAATTTTTCCCGGTGAGAAATGTTCTCCAGAGTTATTGGGAATGACTGGGCCACTTTTGGCTTAGGGGCCTGTGAGAGGCCCCTCAATAAGTTTCCCAATGGTTTCAAGTTGCTTCATCTGTCTGTTGTTGATCTGTATTAATTGGTCCAATATCAACCTTTGTCACACTTTCTACATATACCTGAAGGCTGAGGTTTCCTATTTTTGCTATTCCCAGAGGAGATATTATTCCTAGGAATTCCTTGTCTACAATCACTTCTTAAATGTCTTATTCTATCACATTTAAAACATTTGGCATTTTTTGAGTGGAGAATAGCATTTACTGTAGCATTAAAACAGTAAAAATAAAAATGAAAATCAATTCCTATGCTCTATATCATTAAAAATGTACACATCTATAATAGAAAATACTCAAGAGTTTTGCAAGTATGCTATCCAAAATATATTGAGTGTTCTATATTTTTCTTGAATCTCCAACTGGAAAGGAAGAGCCTGGTTACAAAATATGTACACACTTTGTTTCAAATAATAACAATATTAAAGAGTGGGCATTTTAACATTTTATAATCTCCGGGTTTTCCCTCATATTTCTAAAATTTTTCCATGATTATAATTCATGCTTTTTTAAGTCAAGACCGTGAGGGGTGCACCCACCCACTGAGACGATGTGGCTGATCTAATGGGAGC
>LOEQ01011410.1:14359-25365 GCA_001685075.1 Bramus lutescens
GGGCAGGGAACCCTGACTGCTCTTTGGACTGGAGAGGGAGGTGGAGGGGGAATGGGGGGAAAGGGAGTAAAATTGAAAGAGGTGAAAATTTTTAATAAAAATTTAAAAAATTAAAAAAGTAAAGAAAATAAAAAGTATGAAACAAAAAAATAAATAGATCACTATAAAACTAGCTATGGCTGATGTCTATAAATTTTACTAAATTTAATTACTATGTTATTTGTGCTATTTTGGAAATATTTTAATAGCTATAGGATTGTTTTAAATTTTTGAACAGCAAAAACTAAGGCCTTTTTAAAAATGAAAATATTCAGGGTAGGGGTATAGATATATAGACACATAAATACATATATTTCATCACACTGTGTCTCACTTATCTGTTATGCATTCTACTAAAGCAAGGGAGATTAATAAACTGAGAGGTGAAATAATACTCTTAATAAAAAACGTGCCCATTATTTATATTGAGGAAACATTGGCTTAATCTTTTAACCAATATCTTCCTGGCATGCTCAAATTAAACATCCTGTTGTTATTTCAAAAACATTTAGCATTTTGATGTCTCTTCATTCCTTTGGAAATTGCTTCTCCTCATCAAGATTCAATATTATAGTCAAATGTCTCAATATTCATTATATACAGAATCATTCATCCATAGGTGCTGTTCTAACCTTTAAAGGCTCAAGTATCTTTTTGCATTCTAAGTTTGCACTTTCAAAATCTAGAGATTCAATAAATACTCATCGAGCATCTAGGTTTGTTACTATTATTTGTACAGCCTTATGTAATCTTTGTAAAAAGTCAGTAAAGGGTTCTCTCTGTCCCTGACTAACTCTGGTATATGATTCAACTATTTTTTCTGGATTCTGAATCCTGTCCCAAGAATTTGTCTGATTTGTGGCATAGGGACAAGATTTGTTCATTGTAAAGAGCTTGAACCTTTGCATTAGCATAAGGGCCTTCACCAAGAATTTGATATTGTGAATTATCAAGGCCTATTGCTTTTCCCTGTTGTTCCAAAATTTTGGCCTCTTTTCTGAAATAAACTTTTAACATCAGTAGCAGCCCATCATCCAGGACTGCTGAAAAAAATTATGTGGTGTTGCTTTGGCATTAGAAGCGCAAGTCTTTATCATCTCATTAACAAATGCGGAATGCAACTCATAAATTACAACAGCTTGCTTATTTTCTTCTTTTTTTTAGATCATTCATTCCTATAGCTATTCATCTACCTTCTTTGGTTCCTTTTGGGCCTTTAGAACTTGATGCTTTGTCAGAGTAGATTACAGGGTAGGAAGCTAAAACCCCGGGTAAGTCATCTCTGTCAGCTACTGGCGATGTTGAATCCTGTCCTTGTGCCTTCTTTCCCTGTTCATTAGCTCTAATAATTTCCTCAATTGTTTCAAATCTTTTTATTATTGTCTTTTGTAAAACCTGAATCTCTTGCTCTCTATATATTTTTAGTGATTTCATTGAGGCACCTAGTCTCTGGTCCTCATTCTGAATATGTGATTCCAAGGTCTGAACTTTTTCCTTTAAAGATAAGATTGCATCCTTGGACATTACTTGAATAGCATGCAGATTGCCATCCTGGAGAGACAGTTTTTCTGTTAACTGATCGTAACTTTTTGACAAATTTTGATTGTCAAATTCAACAGTATGAATTCTTTCAGATAACTTCTTAGTACCCTTAGAAATGGATTCAATTTTGTCTGTAATATTAACTTTTTAGGTAACTTTTGATTTTCGATGGTACTAATCCTGTCAACTAGTTGTTTTTATTAGTATATAAAGATTGTATTATTCCTAAAAGTGCCATATTCTTTCTTAATGATAGAATATGGACAAGAAAACTGAAACCTAATACCCAGTAAGTTGAATTATCACCATAGTTATATAAGCCACACATTATGCAATCCCTAGTATTAGCAAAAAGTTACTTAAAGTTGTGATATTTATGAAGTCTGCCATATTGTTTTATTAATTACCTGTTACATGTAATCTTTATTGTCTAGCAGATGTCATGGTTACAGAATTTTGACTAGAAGCATTGCAACCAGTGGCAACAGAAATGGTCCTGGGCTGCTTTAGTTTCCACCTTGGTATTGGTTAAATACTGACAAATATGCTTTGCTTGACAAAGTAAAAACAATTAAATCAATTCCATACATGGAGCAAGAAGCCCAGAACTCGTGGGCAGGGAGCAGAAACCAGAAGCTGCACAAGTCACCACACAGCAAGGAACCATGCCAGGGAACTGCGCCAGGGAACACGGCAGTCGTATGTGTGCTTGGGAAATTCTCAAGTTCCCTCACGCAGTAAGCTTTGCTGTGGCAGGGGTTCTACAAAAAACTGCTTAGGTAAAATCAAGCTAAGCGGGCAGGGTTGGGAGACTTTCTGGGCCATGGAATGGTTAGGCATTTAGGCCATCCACCTGGTAGGTCTGGAGTCCAAATAGCCAGATGAAGAAGAATGCTTAAAAGAAATCCCACACTAGCTCAGACTCGAGAATAATAAATAGATGGTTATTTATTAAGGGGTAGACCCACAAATCAATATTCTACTGAAATGGAGAAGAACAACTGAATCCCACAGCCAGAAAAGAGGCCAGACACATACATGCTTTACATTGGCAAAAATAGCATAAGAGGCCACGCACCTGTGGGCAGGTAACTTAAAGGCTATTGATTGTAGGATTTCCTATTGTACTTCCCATGTAGATTAGATCCATGTATGTCTCTCTTAGGGTCCTCATGGTTGTCTAGGTTCTCTAGGGTTGTGAATTGTAGGCTGGTTTTTCTTAGTTTTAGGCCTAAAAGCCAGATGTTCAATAAGTACTCATCTAACAGGGATCTACTTCACCTTCAACCAGGCCTGTTCAGGGCCTGTTTTCAGTCTGGTGTGTTGTAGCAGGAGATTGGTCTTATACCTGCTCATGCATTTAATTTGCTCAGAGTTGGGTGATGAACTCTCTCAGCCCATCTAAGTGTCTAATTTTTTATGTTATTTTGTATTAATGGTTGGCTAATACTGGGAAGTAACATAAGGAAGAAAGGATTTGATTGTGGGTTCCTTGGTGGTTTGTGCTTCTTAGAATATCATCACCCTTTTTTCTGTACTTAAAGTGAGTTCATATATCTCTGTAGGGTTGTCAGTATTCTTGCTTACTCAGTTGGAGGTGTAAAATGTTTGCTTGCACTGACTGTGAATCTGGCAAAACTCTGACACATTTTATGCTCTTGGGACACTATGAATAGATTATTCAGATGAAATAAAAAATCTGCTTCTTGCATATGTCAGTTCTGCCTCTACTTATATTCTACTGCTTTATCAAATGTTCTGTCTACAAGTTCTAGGGTAAAATTAAAAATTCAGGACAGTGGCAGCAGTGCATTAGTTTAGCATGGGTGTTCCTTGGATTCCAGAGCCTTGGTCTTAGGCTGTATACCTATGAAGCTTGTCCTGAAAGCGTCACATCAGAGTGTCTATAGATGGAAAGGAAAACCAATGATTTTGCAATTTAAATTTTTACCATTTGGAAGTACACTCTATGCTTTACTTCTTTTTGAAATTAATGCTTTTAAAAGAAAATCCAATTCCTGTCTTGATGGAAATATGATCAACAGTCTGCACTGCTCTGGTTGTCTCCCTGTGCTGTGAGCTTCAACACTCTTCACCCTGTTTGCTTGCTAACTTCTTTTAAGATAGACATTCTGGTAAATGTTTATTAAGTTGTTTGTTAAAACGTGTATAAAATATAAATAGCTTGAATATACAACAAACACTATGGTGGTAAGTTGTACATCTATATGGAGTATGGAGTGTTTTGTAGTGGGAGTGGGGTGGAGGGTCCTGATGCACAATTTAATCCTAGCAGTTGGGAGGCAGAGGCAAGCAGAACTCTGTGAGTTTGAGGCCAGCCTGGTATTCAGAGTGAGTTCCAGAACAACCAGGGCTGTTACAGAGAAATCCTGGCTCAAAAAAAAAAAAAACCAAAAAACCCAACATATTTTAATGCAACAGCTTATGGCCGGCAGGACTCAACCAAGCACAGCACAGGTATTCTAGGTCTAGGTACTGAGAAAATATCAGTAACAGTTCCATGCCATACCTTGAGACTTGAGCAGATAGGGCTCCACTAGGAGCCTTTGTCATGGGGTGGTCAGGCACCATTATGGTAAGCAAGCACAGGATGGGGAAATGAAAGAGAGAGCGGCAGAAAGGTTAATGGGTTAGGGAGAGAGGCACATCTGAAGACCTGAGGGTGGCGAGGAAGAGACTGGCATGAACGGCCTGCTTGCCACCTGAACCCAAGGTAGTGTCTGGACCTGGGCTATTTCTGGGTCCATAGTCCTACCACAGTTGGGGTCTGTGTTGATGTCTTGTGGCCCAGGTTGTCATGAAAAATCACATCAATGTCCAGGGTATAGGTTATAATCTGAGACTATGTTAGTGTCTGAGGGCTGTGCTTCTACTAGGGTCATGCTGATTTAAGTGGCCAGTACTGTCACCTGGGGCCATGGTATTATTCTGGCCAGGGCTGCTCCTGAGGGCCATGTCTGGGTCTGTGACCCTACCACATCCAGGGTCTGTATGGAAGTTCATGGTCCAAGTTGCAACTAAAGGTCACATGGATCCAGGGTCTAAGCCACAACCTGTGGCCATGTGTGTGTGTTAGGGCTATGTTACTGCCAGGGCCTTACTGATCTGAGTGGCCTCTGGTGTCAACTGTGCCATGGTGTTATCTGGGCCCAGGCTGCTGCCTAGGGCCATGTCTGGGTCCATGGCCTTGCAGTGGCCAGAGTCTGGTGTGATGTCCATGGCCCCTGTCACCACTGAGGGCTCTGCAGATACCCAGGATCTGATCAGCCACCTGAGGTCATGTTGGTGTCTGAGGGTCAGGTTGTTGTCAGGGTCATATTGATCTGGGTGGCTTGTGCTACCAATGGGGCCATGGTTATGTTCAGGCCTGAACTGCTGTCTAGGGCCATGTCTGAGTCTGTGGTCCTGCTGTAGCTAGGGTTTGTGTTAATATCCACAGCCTGTGTTAACACAAGGGGTTATAGAAACCTTGCATATTGAAGCCCAAGGGCAGTGCTGAACCAGCCCTACCTTTCACTAGCCCTGGGATTCCTGGCCCTGCCCCTCTCTGAATACCACAGCAGGAGAGCTGGTCCTGTCCCTCAGGGGAGAGCTAGTCTCTGCATTTGGGAACAATGGTCTAACTCCTCATCATGGGCATGCACCTCACCTGGGCAGCACACTCTAGAGCTAACCTTGTTGGAGAGGGCATAGGTGAGCCTGCCTTGAGGGAGTGACAGCTGCAGAGTTGACCCTGCTCCGCCTTGTCTGCCATGTGGTGGCATGGGTGGGGGAAAGATGCCCCTTTCTTGCTACTTGCAGCAGGTGAGAGAACTGTCTCAAGGGTCACAAGTGTGGGAGAACTAGGCCTGCCCTTCACCATCTGCAGCACGCAGGATCCTGCATCCCACCTGAGCAGCACATTAGATTTGATCCTGTTAACAAGAGGTGCAAGTGTAGCCAATCCTGAGGGTGTGAGAGCAGAAGAGCTGGCCTTGCCATCCCTCGTATGTCCTCTACAGCAATTGGAAGAGAGGGCCCTGCACTGCACTTGAGCAAGACAGTAGAACTACCTGGTCCTGGTGGTAGGAGTGTGGCTTAGGCAGACCCAAGGGCATTTGAGCAAGAGAACCGGCCCGCTCCTTGCTGCAGGCATCATTGTGTGAGCTGGCAGGGGTTATGCAGGAGAGCTCATCTGCATAGTGATGATGAGGGAAAGTTGGCAGGCTGACCACCCCAGCTACCACACAGGCTCAGAACCCACCCCAAATCCACCCCATCTCTGAACTGTTGGAGCATGGGAAGGAGGTGAACCTACATATCCAAAGCTACATGATCTCTATGACACAGCACAACAACACGGTATCCAAGAGGAACCCAAGCCTAGGCAGTGAAGGAAACCATTGAAAAAAGAAAGCGAATGAAGATGTAATCAAACAAGGGGGACAAGTCCCAGACCTAGCACACTGAAGCTTCAGCCACATGGTACTGGCTACAGAGTCAAAGATATGAGAAAGGGGCTATGAAATCTCTCTCTTCTACTAAGAAAAGCCTCTGGGGACAGCATGTGTCAGGGGTGTCCCTGAATGGAGGCCTAGAGATGCCATTGTATGAAACTGTGGAGTTGAAGCCTGGATTGCCTTGGAGATACCAAAGCCATAAGATACCTGCTGAGGAGAGCTGCTAATAGGAAGTGGAACCAGCCCATGAGAAAGAAGTGTGTTGCAGTCAACAAAGCTGAATAGAGTTGGAGACCTAAGGGTACTTTCAGATCAGACACAGAAATTCTGAGTTTGCAGTTTGCCCAGCTAGCCTTTGGTCTTACTTTTGGTCCATTTTTTTTTACCTCACTATGCTCCCTTTCCTCCCTTTTAGATTGGTAATGTAAATCCTATGCCATTATATAATGGAAATTTGTGATATGCTTTTCATTTTGATTTTATAGGGGATTACAGTTAAAAGATTGCATGAATCCAGAAGACTTTGAACTTTGGACTTTTAAATATTGCTGAGACTGTGTTATACAGTGGGAACTTTTGAAATTGTACTGAATGCAGTTCTGCATTACGATATGTCCACCAGACTATGGGGGCCAGTGTGCAGAATGTTTTGGTTTAAATGAAAATGGCCCTCATAGGCTTGTAGAAAGTGGCCTTGTTGGAGGAAGTATGTCCCTGGGGGTTGGGCTTTGAGATTTTAGAAGCTCAAGCCAGACTTAGTGCCAAGTGACTTCCAGCATGACTGGAACCATGACCCTGACTCCACCATGAGGAGCAACCATCTGAGACTTGGATCCTCTGGCACAGGGAGGAGTAATCATCAGAGTCATGGCCGCGACTACACCAGATGGAGGAAATGATGGGTAGACAACAACGTAAGAACACACTCAACAAAGAGCAACACGGGACCACCAAAGACTAGTAGACTCTACAATGCTAAGACTTGAACATACCAAAACAGATGAAACAGAAGAAAATGACCTAAAAAATAACTTTAGGAAATGTTTGAGACCCTTAAAAAGGAAATGAAAAATTCCCTCAAAGAAAGACAAAAATTGGAAGAAACCAACAAATCCCTTAAAGAAAACAAACAAACAAACAAACAAACAAACAAACAAACTAAAAGGAGTCAAACAGGTGAGAGAAACGATTCAAGACTTGAAAACCAAAATAGAGACAATAAACAGAACACAAACTGAGGGAATTCTGGAAATGGAAAATATGGGTAAATGTTCAGAACCACAAATGCAAATATAAACATCAAAATACAAGAGATGGAAGATAGAATCTCAAGCATTGAAGATACAATAGAGGAAATAGACTCATTAGTCAAAGAAAATGTTAAATCTAATGAAAGCTTAGCACAAAATATCCAGGAAATATGGGACACCATGAAAAGACCAAACCTCAGAATAATAGCTATAAAAAAGGAGAAGTCCAACTCAAAGGCATAAAAATATTTTCAACAAAATCATAAAGGAAACTTTCCCAACCTAAAAAAAGGATATGCTTATGAAGGTACAAGAAGCTTACAGAACACCAAAATAACTGGAACAAAAAAAATTCCCCTAATCACATAATAATCAAAACACTAAACATACAGAATAAAGAAAGAATATTTAGAGTTACAAAGAAAAAAAGGAAAAAGTAACATATAAAGGCAGACCTATCAGAATTACACCTGAATTCTCAATGGAAACAATGAAAGTCAGATGGTCCTGGTCAAGCGTTATACAGACATTAAAATACCATGGATGCCAGCCCAGACTACTATATTCAGCAAAACTTTCAATCACCATAGACCGAGAAAGCAAGATATTCCATGACAGAACCAGATTTAACCAATACCTACCTACAAACCCAGCCCTATAGAAAGTACTAGAAGGGATACTTCAATCCAAGGAAGTAAGTTACACCCACAAAGATACAGACAATAGATGAGCTCACAACAGCAAATCCCAATGAAGGGAAAAGCACACACAATAACATCACCAACACATAAACTAAAATAACAGTAACTAGCAATCACCAGTCATTAACATCCCTTAATATGAATAGACTCAATTATAAAAAAAAAACACAGGCAAACAGGTTGGATATGAAAACAGAATCCATCCTTCTGCTGCATAAAAGAAACACACCTGAACATCAGAGACAGACATTACCTCAGAGTTAAGGGTTGGGAAAAATTTTTTTAATAAAATGGACCTGAGAAATAAGCTGGTTTAGCTATCCTAATATTTAATGAAATAGATTTCAAACTAATATCAATCAAAAGAGACAGAGAAGGACATTTCATATTAGTCACAGGAAAAATCTATCAAAAGAAATCTCAATACTCCACATTTGTGCTCCAAATACAAGGGCACCCTCATATGTAAAAGAAACACTTCTAAAGCTTAAATCTCACATTAAACCCCACACAATAATAGTGTAAGACTTCAACATCCCAATCTAGCCAATGGACAGATCTGCCAGACAGAAACTGAGCAGAGCAATAAAGGAACATACAGATGTTATGACTTGAATGCACTTAACAGACATCTATAGAACATTCTGTTCAAATATAAAAAAAAGTACCTTCTACTCAGCATCTCATAGAACCATCTCAAAAACTGACCACATACTTGGTAACAAAGGAATCCTCAACTGATACAAAAAACTGAGATAACTCCCATATCATTTCAGATCACCATGGCTTAAATTTAAATTCAACAGCAACACTAATATAAGAAAGCCCACAAACACATAGAAATTGGACAATGCTCACCTGAATTGCCAATGGGTCAAAGAAGAAATTAAAGACTTCCTAAAATTTGATGAAAATGACCACACAACATAGCCAAACTTATGGGCATAATGAAAGTAGTGTTAAGAGGAAAGTTTATATCACTAAATGCCTACATAAAGAAGCTGGAAAAAATCCCACATTATTGAGTTAACAGTATACCTGAAAGCTCTAGAACAAAAGAAAAAGACATACCCAGGAGGAATAGATGACAGGAAATAATCAAATTGAGGGCTCAAATCAACAAAATAGGAACAAAGAAAACAATACAAAGAATCAATGAGACAAAGAATTGGTTCTTCGAGAAAATCAACAAAATAGACCAACCTTTATCCAAACTAACCAAAAGCAGAGAGAGAATATCCAAACTAACAAAATCAGAAATGAAAAGAGGGACATAGCAACAGACATGGAGGAAATACAGAGAATCATCAGGTCATATTTCGAAAATCCATACTCTACAAAATTGGAAAACTTAAAGGGAATGTGGTGTGGGACATTGGTCTGTATTCTGTCAATTATATTTTAAACAAATGCTGATTGGCCATTAGCCAGGCAGGAAGTATAGGCGAGACAACCTGACAGGAAGTAGAGGTGAGTCATGAGTCATTAAGAACAGGAGAATTCTGGGAAGAGGACACAGCCACAGAGGAAACAAGATGTGACTGCCTTGCTTAAAAAGGTTTGGAGCCATGTGGCTAACATATACTAGAATAATGGGCTAATATAAGTTATAAGAGTTAATAAGAAGCCTTAGCTAATGGATCAATCAGTTTATAACTAATGTAGACTTCTCTGTGATTTCTTTGGGACTTAAGGACAGCAGGGACCAGGTGGGACAGAAACCATGATAACAAGCAGGCCCTCATGTAACAGAAATGGATATTTTTCTGAATAAATATCACTTACCAAAATTAAATCAAGACAAAATAAGTAAATTAAATAGAGCTATAACCACTAAGGAAATAGAAACAGTCGTTTAAAAAAAAAACTAGGACCCAGTTGTTTCAGCTCAGAATTCAACAAGATTTTCAAAGAAGAACTAATACCAATACTCCTCAAATTGTTCCAACAGTAGAAACAGAAGGAATACTGGCAAACTCTTTTTTACAGGGCTGCATTTACCCTGATACCCAAACCACTCAAAGACATTACTAAGAAAGAGAATTACAGACGAATTTCACTTATGATCATTGACACAAAAATATTCAAAAAATACTGGCAAACTGAATCTAAGAACACATCAGAAAAAGCATCCACCATGACCAAGTAGCTTCATTCCAGAGATGCAGGGATGGCTCAACATATGAAACTCTATCAATGTAATCCACCATGTAAATAAAATAAATTGAAAGAAAAAAATCCCACACGACCATCTCATTAGATGCTGAAAATGCTTTTGACAAATTTAAAAAACCCTTTATGATAAAAGTCTTCAATAGAGCAGGAATACAAGGAGCATACCTAGACATAATAAAGGCAATATACAATAAGCCAACAGCCAACATCAAACTAAATGAAGAGAAACTCAAAGTGATCCCACTGAAATCAGGAACAAAACAAGGTTGTCCACTCTCTCCATATCTATCCAATACAGTATTTGAGCATCTAGCTAGTGCAGTAAGACAATAAAAGGAGATCAAGGGGGTACAAATCAAAAAAGAAGAGGTCAAACTCTATTTGATAATGATTGAGTTTATATAAATGTTCCCAAAATTTCTTCTAGGGAACTCCAACAGCTCATAATCACCTTCAGTAATGTAGTAGGATATAAGATTTACTCAACAAAATCAGTAGACGTCCTTTATATGGATAATAAATGGACTGAGAAAGAAATCAGAGAAAGATCACCCTTTACAATAGCCACAAATAACATAAAATATCTTAGATTAACTTTAATCAACAAGTGGAAGACCTGTATGACAAGAACTTTAATGCTTTGAAGACAAAAATTGAAGAAGACACCAGAAAAATGAAAAGATCTCCTATATTCTTTGGTAGGTAGAATTAGCATAGTAAAAATGGCAATCTTACCAAAAGCAATCTACGGATTCAACTAATTGCCCATCAAAATCTCATTAAAATCTTCACAGACCTCAAAAGAACAGTACACAACTTCATATGGAAAAGCAAAAAAA
>LOEQ01011411.1:4984-21025 GCA_001685075.1 Bramus lutescens
AAGGTCCAAATGAGGAGCAGAAGGAGGGAGAACATGAGCAAGAAGTCAGGACCAAGAGGGGTGTGCCCACCCACTGAGATGATGGGGCTGATCTAATTAGAGCTCTTCAAGGCCAGCTGGACTGGAACTGATCTAGGATGTGATCAAACTGGAATCTCTGAATGTGGCTGACCATGGAGGCTGACTGAGAAGCCAAGGACAATGGCACTGGGTTTTGATTCTAGTGCATGTACTGGCTCTGTGGGTGCCTACTGTGTTTGGATGCTCACCTTCCTAGACCTGGATGGACGGGGGAGGACCTTGTCCTTCCCACAGGTCAGGGAAACCTGACTGTTCTTTGGACTGGAGAAGGAGGGGGATGGGGGATGGTGTATGTGTGGGAAATGGGAGGAGGGGAGGAGGTGGAAATTTTTTAATAAAAAAATGAAATAAAATTAAGTAAAAGAATGGGTTTTCTGTATGGAAGATGTTGACCAATGAGGTACCATAGATCTCTGCAATTTGTATGTTCTAGTACCTTATAGACCTCAGCAATAAGATTCTATCACTGAAGAAACTGCATATTGGACTCTTAGGAGATGATAAAAGCGAGCTAATACTTGTATATAAATTTAATCTCTACTAGTATCTTTCATCATGTTGAAAGCAGTATTCACACTACTGGAGAAGAAAAGCTATTGGCACTCTCACTCAACTCTGAAGCTGTGAGCTACAATAATGATTTCAGCAAGGCATGTCCGCTGGTACAATAATAACATAAATGTCATGATATTGGGGTCAAAAATCTATGGCTAGACCGATTTTGGGCCCTAGAACAAAATCTATTTCTATTGTTCTGCTAAGTAGATATAATATTTAATTGACTCCTAATTACTTATCATTAGATCCACATTTATTGCATTCACAACTCTAAAAGAAAATTTTTACAAAGTAGTTGGCAATGAACACAGCCACTAGTCAAAGTGAACAGAATGAAAAACTGCAGAAGGTGCATTCCTAAATAAGACATCTAGGTCACTGTCCTCCCAAATCTCAGCAATCATTGTAGAGCATGGAGGGAATATATGAGTGAGAAATTCACCATCATTCACAGCTCAAGACAGAATAATTCCCCCATGTAGCATAAGCCAGGAATGATATCTCAATTCTAGTTATAGAGTTATAGGCCAGTGATAGTTTCTGATTGAGAGGGGAGAACTTTTATTAAAGAATGTTCCCCTGGTATACTGACCATCCTCAAGTGGATAACTACACCTCTGAGAGTATGCAGGTGGTATGAACTGGACTCGATATGCAGAACAGCTGCATGGGTATGTCTGTGAGGAGCTAATAGGGTGATGAATATGATTCAAATACATTGTCTTAAATCCTCAAGGAATTAAAAATAAACACATGTTTCCTGGTGGCTTGAAGCTTGCAACTTATTTAAGAGTTATGGGATAATATGTCATTAAGCAGTGGAGATTGAACTATGAATTTTTCTTGTCTGTTCTGTACTGCACTAATAAAATGTATTACAAGTAAAATATGTTCCATTTAGTCAGAAAATATACCCAATATTTCTGTATCCATAAGTGTAAAATAGAGAATTATAAACATTAAAATTCTTTGTTATTGAAAATATGTTGGAATTTTACATGCTATATAATTATGAAGCATTTCTTTAAACTACAATCATTTAATATACTTATATATAATGCATATACATTTTAATAAGCTTTGCCACTATATAAAATAATTTAACAAAAGTATTGCAATGAATGATTTATAAATAATAAAAGTAGGTTACATGATAGTAATATGACAGTCTTCACTCTGTTGATTTTATAACAACATATGCTTTAATATTAATATATGTCATATAGTTTCCATATAACAGCTCAGGTTAGTTAATTTTATTATTTGTTGAAGGAAATGTGGCTTTTTGGCAGTTTATTTAATAACATTTTCCAGGTCCCCTGTCTTCCTTACTTATAATTGTGCAATGATTAACATGAATGAATGTACATGTTGATAGTAAGAAGGAAAGATTAGTAATGAAAAAGTAGCACTTTACACATGCAAAATTGATTTCAGGTAGTTTCAATTTAGACATTTATATAGAATAATATCGAATAGAATATTAGTGAAATAGTAATAACAAATAGTAAAATAAGTGAAAACAAAAAAATAATAGGAAAATATTACTCCAATAAGATTGGTAAGAGCTTCATAATTGATATTGAAAATGTTTTGCTTTATATTCAACCATTTGTTTGAATAAATTATTACTACATATAAGAAAATTACTTCACTAGTCAGAGAACAATTGGGTCTTCACTCATGATAATATGTAAAAGTAAACTCACAATGTAGGATTGCTTTTCTATAGGTTTGTACTAAGTGTCAATCATGTGACTTATTTTGATAATAAATTTTAGTCTTGTTATATTGATGTTTTAATTTTCCACGAAATACAACAGAGGAAGTTGACAGGGTATTCAAGGAAAATGACATTGAAATATTAATATTTAAAATATGATTTCATGATTATAAATTTTTGTTCAGTTAATTTTTATATGACTTCAGAATAAAACAAAGGTAACAGTAACATTTTACTCACAAGTAATGATACAATAATGCAATTTCAGCAAGGAAAGCATTTCATATGTTCAGAAATTTGAATGGTTAAGGCAAGCATTCACTTACAGAGCATGTGCAGCAGCTTTCAGAATAATGGTGTCGTCTCTTACTCATGGCTTCTAAATATCAAACATTCATAGCCGTGATTTTCACATCATAGATTATAGATACATATCCATCCATCATTTGTTCATTGAGTCACAGTGTTGTTTTATAGAACTGAATTTATGCCACTTTGATAAATCTGAATTATAAAGTATAGTCAGGCAACGGACTGTCAATAAATACATCCAGCTGGCAGAAATATTTTGTAAGTAAAGTTTTACCAGAGAAAAGTAATTCACACTTATGTATATTAGCTATAGAAGGTTTTGTGTCCACAATACCTGAATTGTAGCATAAAGAATGCAATTGATTTACTCTTTGGTCATCTGTACTTTGAAATAAAAGTATTTCAATTCCTATTCAATACCATTCAGAAGAACTGACGAGAAGAAAACAAGCACATTGATGAGGCTAATCTGCAGAACTGTCAGAAATAGATTTCTCAGCATGTTTATTTAATTCAAAGGTATTGATAATATGAAAATATTTAAGCAATATACCTGATGCTATTAATGTCTCCAAGTTTTCTTCTGAGTAAGGCAGATAATTTAAATAGTTTCATGTATACCTTGTTTATCACACAAGTCAGAGAGTAAATATGTTTTTTACCCTATTTAAAAATGTTGATTTCTAGTTCTATATACTTCATACCTGGCTAACAATCTTTTACTAAGAAATTTTACGCCACTAGCAGTTGGGGTTAATTACTCTTTATCTTTCTGAAGTTTTCCTCATGAATTATTATGTACCACCTTTCCAATTATCCAAATTCAGAGAATTTTCCAAGCCATGTATCAAACTTACTTTTCCCTGTAAAGATGTCTGGATTATCTCATTCATAACAGATACTCTTCCCACTAAATATTAAATTGGTATTTTATTAGCTATCAATTTGTTCACAGTCTACATTTTAATATTCCTACTATTCCACTGTGACCTTTTGTTAGGTTTTATAATGAATTTTAATTTATAAATTGTGTTTTCCCCATCTTTAAACAAATTAAACTTTTTCACTCAAAAGATGGCACTGAGTATGTATTATATCTTTATCAATTTTGGTTATTAGAAATAATTTCTACATTTTATATTCAACATTTATTTCCTATTTCACATAATGTCCTTTGCGTTATTGTCTCTTTTGTTCAAGATATATTATTATTTCACAATCTAAATAGCTTTTGTTGTTCATCTGAAATGAATAATGAGAAATGCATACCTTTCTCCCAAGATAAAGTATATGTAGAGCAGCCAGTATCTATTGATGTGTTTTGTTTCTCTTAAAACATAAATTCTCACTTTCCTGCATTGCATGAGTACTTAACATGTGAAAACTTTATCAAATCTGTAATTTTATATCATACATTGAGTGTTTGGCATATGCCACCTTCATTCCAGAATTGCTGGGCTTAAAAAATTCCTTTCATATTCATTTCATATTTATTTTGTGATATTTACCAGATATCATACAAACTTATCACCCCAATTATCTAATTTATCTCTTTGATGTTCATAAACACAATGTCAGATTTTACTCTCACCTGAGGTAGCTACTATAATGTTACATTTACAAATATGTTTATGTGAGTAGGCTAGAATTAATATTTAACTTGAAGACATAAGGTAGGAAAGCAACAACTTGTATGATCAAGGAAAGAATAAAGCTGACTACTTTCAATTTACTTCAAGCTATGCTTGAAAGGCTCCAGGTGCCTGGGAGTGTGGTTGTTAGGCCAATAATGAGAGCCCTTCAAAATCACCCTATCAACTTACCATTAAACAGTTCGTTCTTTCTTTCTCACTATGAACTGTCAATTCCAGTATTTTTAGAACTTTTCTTCCCATGAGTGGTTACTCTGATAGACTCTTCTGGAAAAACAGTAGTGCATTTAAAAGTTTTAGGAAATTATAGCCTGTGCTCCAGCAACATTGAGAAGAGATTTACAGTCAGTGACTAGCTGTTTTTACAGAAAAGCCTGTGACTCTCTGCTTATCTGATACTTCAATTATTTCACTGTAATCACAGAGTAAAGCAGATATTGATTTCCTAGATATTCAAGCTATACTCCTAACTGCAACTACCAGTAAAATGATTTTATTTTATTTTATTTTTAGTATTGTAAATGGCATATAATTTGCTATAATGGGTTTGTCCTCAAGTAAGGGTATATAGTCATGTATGGTTAAGGTTATGTTTTAAAACCCAATGTATGGCTAATTTTTAAACATATTTAGACTTTTCCTTGTAG
Organism: Bramus lutescens; assembly: GCA_001685075.1. NCBI lineage: Eukaryota > Metazoa > Chordata > Mammalia > Rodentia > Cricetidae > Bramus > Bramus lutescens. The sequence goes on from LOEQ01011411.1 coordinate 9,958, forward strand.
AAGGTGTTCTTTCCTTAGGAATATAAAGAAAAAGTATTAGATTTAGAAGGCTGGCCTAATGATAAAAATAAACAGTTATTGTTTTTTCTCTTACAGTATAAGAATTCCAAATATATTTAGTTTACTTTGTGACTTTTTTTAAATGTGTGATTATACAATAGTTGGAGTTATGTAAAATATTAAAATATTGGGTGATAACAAATGGTTATAAGCTTCTGTCACCAAATTTTGTCATTAACCGTTTCCTTTCTAAGTGCACTATGAACAATCCATGGGAAGGCATTTAATGTTTCATCTGAAAATAACCAAATATATTTATTAGACTTAATTAAAACAAATGTGTTAGTAATCATCATAATAACTCTTTTCTGGAAAACCAAGTCTGTCTTGCCTTTAGAAATTCACAGCATGATTTTTTTCCATCATACAAACCACACCCCATTCTTAATGTTTCAAACAACAGACACATCTGAAACATTCACAAATTACATGTTCATGTGTTTTCATAGGCTAAGGAAGGTAGCTAGGTCAAATCACATATGCTTCATCAAAGGATAGTAAAACACAGATATTTCAAATTTTCAAATCAATAAATGCATTTTTTCTTTTTCTGATTTTTATTAATGGAACCTTGTTTCCATCAATGAAGAGCCTTGGGTTAATATTTTTGTGCTTGGGTTCCTATCTTGTTCAGAATTGAGTTTCTCGCCTTTGACACTTTCTTGAAGAAAACAAACTGTGTGAAAATTGTGTCATTGCTAATCAAAATGTCTCACTTTCTTTGATTTTTCCATTTATAAAAAAGAATAATTTGCAGCCAGTTACACAGCAGTAAGTCTCAACTGTTGTTTTCATTAGATTCCTCGTCACTCTATCAAACTGCTTTGTTTTAAGGGTAGTCATTGTCTTCATCTTGATATTCTAATGTATTTTCACTAAATAAACAATATTGGCCTGTGGGAAAACTTGTAGTGAATTAAATTTTATGTTAGTTTTAATAATTTTTTTCTCTTTTGTTTATTTGTTTGTTTTTGAGACATGGTTTCTCTGTAGTTTTTGGAGCCTTTCTTGGAACTAGCTCTTGTAGAACAGGCTGGACTAGAACTCACAAAGATCCACCAAATGAATGGACAAAGATAATCTTGTACATTTAAACAATGTGGTATTATTAAGCCCCATAAAAATGAAATAATCAAATTCATGGGTAAATGGATGCATCCAGCAAAGAAATCATTCTGAGTGAGGTACCCCATTCCAAACAATTGAAATAAAATAATGAGTATCTCTTATCAGCATTCCAGTACTTGGATTTTAATGAATTCAAGATGAAGGCAAGTTGACAATAAATAGCTACCAAATATCTTTATGTGGTTTAGATATCAGGGTAGCAGTGGTCTTGTAAAAAATTAAAAGAATTAGAAAATATTCCGTCTGTTTCTACTTTGTAGAATACTTTGAAGGGTATTGACATTAATTTTTTTAAAGGTCTGCTAAATCAGAGTTAACATCATTTGATCATGATATCTTTTACCTTGGGGAAAGCTTAATGACAGCTTCTATCTCAAAAGGATTTAAAGGTCTCTTTAAGTTGCTTGTTTTTTTCTTGATTTAAGTTCACTAAGTGTTATATATTGAGAAAATTAACAATTAATTTTGATTTTCCAATTTGGTAGAATACAGATTTTTCAGAATGTCCTTATGATTTTCTGGATTTCCAAAGTTTCTCTTATCATGTCCCCTTCATAATCTCTAATAATGTTGATTTAGATAGTCTCTCTCTGAATTTAAGGTATTTTAGCTAGTTCTTCAATCTTACTGATTTTCTCAAAAAGACAACTTTGTTTTTCTTTGAAAGTTCTTTGAAAGTTTGAAAGTTCTTTGAAAGTGGGTGTTTCAAATATCCTATTTTCACCAATATTTAGGCCATCAAGACTAAAAACTAAAGATAGAAATGGTAGAGCTAAATGAGGCCATAAACCGAATGGACTTAAATGATATTTGTATAACATTTCGCTCAGAGAGCAGTGAGTTTGCCCTTTCAGCATCTCCTAAAACTTTTTCCAAAATTTTCCACATGCTAGTATACAAAGAAAATCTCAACAGATACAAGAAAATTAAAATAACACTGCCATCCTATCTGACCATGATGGATTAAATCTTGATTTTATGATTCTTTATAGCAGATAGTATTCTATGGAATTTTTAGATCATACTTATATTATTTATTCATCATCTGAAAGACATTTAGTCTTTTATAAATTTGTTCTACTTTCTATGAATGCAGTATAATCGAGCATAACTGGTAAAGTTTGTGTAGAGTAGGACATCTTATCCTTAGAAATATGCCAATGAGTTTTATCTCCAAGTAACATGATAGAGTTAATTTTAGATTTTTGAGAATTCTCCACATTTATTTCTTTAGTGTTTCCACTAATTAGCAGTCATACCAAGAGTGAAGTAATCTTGCAATCATAAGTTTTCAATAAGTATTTATGGAATAAATATGTAAGTTTAATCAATAATTGATTTATAAGATTAATCTATGTTCTCAACCCAGAATTTTTTAAAGTCGCAAAGCCCTTGTATTTGCAAATGCCCTGGGAACATACCTACTAAAGGCAATAATCATGTGTCTTTAGTGAAGAAATCCCAGAATTGCAAGCATTAGCCAGGAGCTAGGAAGAAGTATGCAAGTTAATATACGTGGTACTTATTTTACAAACATTGTTTCCAGGACTTTGATATATACACACACCAACACTGCTATTGTTTTAATCCACTGGCATTTTGATATTTCCGAAATGTATATTAGAAAACAGATAATTGGAATTACAGTATTATGATACATTTTTTCAAACTTGCCCTACTCTACATGAACTTTACCAGTTATGTTCTTTGGGAAAGTATTCTTTTAAAAAGAATCTTTTTTTTTTTTACAAAAAACCCCAAACTGTCTATTTCCATTATGCATACCAATCCAAGTTCCTACTCCTTTCCTTCCTCACATTCCCTCCACTTACCCAGCACTAACCCCATCCATTCCTCAGAGAGGGCAAGAAACATTGTTTTGGGGAAGGTCCAAGGCCCTACCTACTATTTCTATGCTGAGCAAGGTATCCATCCAAAGAGATAGGTTCCCCCTCAAACAGTTCAAGCAGTAGTGATAAAGCTCTGCAGTCTACCCCAGCCATACATCTGTTAACCTTCCAAGTCCAACTGGAGTTGGTGAGCTCCTATTAGATCAGATAGACAGTTTTAGTGGGTGTACTCATCATGGTCTTGATATTCTCATATTCTTACTCTTCCCACTCTTCAACTGGACTTTGGGAGCTCAGCCCAGTGCTCCTCTGCTGGTCTCTGCCTCTGTTTCCATCAGTTCTTAGATGAAGGTTCTATGATGTTATTTAAGATATTCTTCAGTCTGACCACAAGGCACCCTCTCCACTATTGCTTCATAAAATAAACTTAAAGAAACACATACATAACATCAATGGAATGAGACTTGTGTTGACTAATTATTGAATAGTATATCCAAAGAGAACCATCTTTTATTGAAAATAAGAGTCATACGTTAGAGAGTAAATTATCTTCCAAGAGTAGTAACACCAATAAATTTGAATTAGGTTTTAATTCAACTCGGATTATTGTTTATACTTTGCAGTTATTATATGTCAGGTATTTAAAAATATAATTTGCAAATAAAGGACAGAAAATGTGAATTGTAATTAGGCTTAGCCACTAAAACATTAATTATTATTCCATTATACTCTTTCCATTACTTGTTTATTATGAAAACCATTTATGTATTATTTGTTAGAGTCATACCATAAAATACATGCTTATGATTTATTTACTTATCTGGTGTAGTCAATGTTGTTAAGGCTAGAAGCAATATACAAAACTAATTTTAATTATGTTTGATTAATTTTGACATTTAGTGAAATAAGGACTTCTATGAACTCCCAAACTTTAGTGAACTAAATGCTTATAATTTAAGGCTTTATCTAATTTGCAAATGTTTTTTGATATACAAGTTAGTATGATTGTTTAATACCAAACATTGTTTTTTGGAATTTTCATAAATTTGTTTCAAAAAGATAAATTGCTTTTTTTATTAAGCCATGATAATAATGCAATGCTATATTTGCTATCTATCTATCTATATATATGTGGTTAGTTAGAATTATTATTGCTGTGATAAAGTACTATGTTCCTAATATTCATCATTAATCAAGAAATGACACACATATCAAACATTACTCAAAATTGCACTTAACAGAAAATTAAAATTAGACTAGAATTTATCATCATGCACAACATACACACACAGACACACACACACACACACACACATACACACACCACCCCAAATAGATCAAAGACTCAAAGCCCTACATGTAAAACTTGAAACATCACTGGCAGAAAGCGTAGGCAGTACCCTACAGCTTTAAGAGAGTACTTTCTGAATAGTAAATCCATTTGCCCAAGTATTAACGCCAACAATTGACAAGAGTAACTTTATTCCACCACAAAGCTTTTGCACAGCCAAAGAAAAAAGAATCAATCTGTGGAAGGGCACAGAATGTGTGGAATCTATGTCAGCTGTCATAACTGACAGAATATTAATGTTCAAATTATATTAAAAAACAAAGAGTCAAAAAACCCAAGTACACTATTCAAAAACTGGGTCTGAGACCCAAACAGACTTCAAAAATGGGGAATAAAATGGCTAAGAAATATCTCCAAAACATTCATAGATATAAGTAATTAGGGACAAATTGAGATTTCATTTTAGTCAGGACTGCAAATATTATCAAAACAAACAATAACAAGTGCTATAGTGCATTACAAGGCATGAAGAAAATTAATAAAATTTGAATTACTGTATTACAATAAATTATTTCAAACTTATAATAATTTCAGCATGCATTTTAACAGATGTATCCAAACAGAAACATCATAATTAGTGATGGGCATTTGTTACATTATTCATATTAATATTGATTTTGTTATTTGCCTATAAATTTCAAGTTATTTTATCATCATTAATTTTGAAACACATACTTATACAATCTTTATTTTGCAGTTCAGTTCAAAGAGGCTTAGTTATGATAGCAGGTTTTAATATTCTTATAGTGGAAATACACATAGATGCTTTTCCAAAATTGAGAGCATAGAGTAATTAATAATATAGCAGAAGTTTCCGTCTCACCCAGTCCCACAACCATCCAGTCCCAAATAAACATACAGAGGCTTATATTAATTATAAGCTGATTATCCTATTGCTCAGGTTTATTACTAATTAGCTCTTACAACTTCAATTAACCAATAATTCTTATCTATGTTTAGCCATGTGGCTTGATACCTATTCTCAGTAAGACATTCTCATCTTGCTTCTTCTGTATCTGGGTGGCAACTGACTGTCTGTTTTTCCTCTTCTCTGAATTCTTCTACTCTGATTGCCTGACCTAATCTTCCTGACTGGCTCCTGGCCAATCAGTGATTTATTATACCAATATGAGTGACAAATCTCTGGATTGTACAAGAGCATTGTCTGACAGCACAATATGAAACATTAATATTTATTTTTGTGGTTCAATTTAAAAAGAATGTCATGAAGACTTGCTTTGTATTTGCTATTATTTACTAAGACATCTGAATGAAGAAAACAGAAACACTAATCATCATTTTATTCTGAGAATCTAATATGCACAATTTATTTATGAAAAACCTTTTTTCTTAATTACTTTAAGTGGGAACTGATAATACCAATATATTTGAATATAAGATTTTGAGAGCCCACATATCAACCAGCAAATTGATTTGCTAAGACTCCTATATTCTATGTGAGTATTCACTATTCATCTTTGCATCATTTTTTTTTCAGTGCATCATGCACTGGCTTGCAATTGCCAGCACATGGCTATTACTAAACTGTCAAATTAGCAAATATATTTGATAAGTCAAAAAGTGCTAAGATTTTTAAGAATTTAGAGTATTTAGGTTATTCTTAAAATTGATGGGGGAAAGTAAGAACTAGTGGGGTTATCTTATGTCCTTGTCACCCTCATCCTGCCCTATATCCGTACAGTTCTCTTCTTTTATTACTCTAATTTGTGGGTTCCTAAGTGTTTATGTAAAGGGGAAGACACTGAAAAAGTGTAGGAGAATGCATGGGAGAAATGCTTTAATCTACAAATAAATTCTTTTTCACATTTCTGTTCGCTAAACCTTTGGTAAATAAAAATATGGTTGATGATTTTCAGTCCAAGTCTCTTGTATTAAGCAAAATACTTAGCATAGACTTGATCTCAGGTTGTGGTGTACTTAGAATTGTTTAAGGGAGCATTTTGCGACAGTTCTATCCATTTTGCAAAGTACAACTTTTATTTTGCCTTACTACAGTTGAATTTGAAGAACAAAATCATAGCCAGACTGCTATCTTGCATACCTTTCAGAACTTGGAAATAGTACTTTAATGATGAAGGCAGCATATATACAAGTAACAGATCATAAGGAAATCAAGCTGGGTCACAACTGGAAGTTTCATCCCAATGGCTAGCTTCCATGGTGCTGTAAGGAAAGATATATATTTTTCAGTAAAAATATAATCATCACCATTTATGTACTGTGAACTACAGCAATGGTGAACCTGGCATGTTATATCAACCAGTTTAATAGTGGCATTCATGTGGCCAGCCACTTTCTAATTAGAGCGAAGACACATTCCATGAAACAACCCATACCTTTCATTGTTGAAAGTGCCAAGAACCTGTGGTTGGATAGCTCTCAATTCTTGTAAATTGTCATAGTGTTGAAATGTCTTAATGAACTACTGGTGTTTCCATACATCAGATATCTGTCAACCCTCATTAGAGAAGCTTTTCTTTATTGTAGATGACAAGTAATACAAAGATCCTCAACTAGTCATAATACAAAGTATTGTGGTGTGCTTATCCCTAAATGAGACACATGTACCATACTCCTTCTCTGAAAGCCCTAGACATATTCATAGAGAGAGGGGAAGAGAGATTTTAAGAATTAAATGTGGTTGATACCACCAAGAACGTACTATTTACTTGAAATAAGAAGAAAATTGCACTTGAGAACTCATAATAATTACAGCAGAATGTATAAGATGTGTAAAAGCAGTTATGATAGGAGTTGGGATGACATAACAAGTAAATGCATTTAAAACACATTGAAGAGAAAGAGAGACTGAGACAGAGAAAGAGAGACAGACAGATAGACACACAGAGAGGCATAGAGACAGAGACAGAGTGACAGAGACAGATATACAGAGAGGCAGAGAGACAGACAGAGACAGAGTGATAGAGACAGACAAACATATACACACACTGAGAGAAGGAAGAAGAAAGAGAGAGAGGTACTTCACACTTAGAATGGGTCAGAATAATAATAAATATCATTTCAACAAAAGCCCAAGGCAAACAGAATTAAACTAAGAAAACATATGGAGTCCCTACACATATAAGATCCGGAAAGCAGAGGAGGTCTAGCTCACTGCCCAAAAATCAGATATGTAGGTAAATATATACTAATGTAAAAGACAAATTAAAATGTTGTTTGGGAATGTGTTTTATGGTACTCAGTTTGCCTGTAACTAGACGTACCACGATAACTTTATTGCTTCTGTGACTGATGAAGCACATTATGTGCCATCAGAGATCACTGGTGGAGGGCCATCTACCCTCATCTTTAAAAGACAACTGAGCAGAATGATTAACTGCAACATTAGAGTAGGTATAATACACAACACATAGGGTAGTAGAGTACCAAAGATTGTTTAGACAACAAGCATATATACTAGTCTTGGCAGTTTATCCAAGTTAAACAATGCACCTTGCAACTATGCCACATGATATTTTATGTCTATAATTAGAAGATGAATATTTTTCTTTTCCAACTATTTTCAGAAAATTGTGAAACTTACAGTATGCCATTTCTGAAAGGAAAATTATTTATCCATTACTTACTTGTTTGGATGAAATAAAAGTGTTAAGAGTAGAAAGTAGTGTTGTTTGTATATGTGCATTCAGGGAGGACTAATTAGTGTTAGATAATCACTTGGTATGTTCTTCCCTGGGAAAGACTAAACAGGTTATATTTAGGTATTTAAGACTATATAGATCCATATCCATATACATGTCTAAAAACAATGAATTAGAAAAAAAATCTTGAATTCAAAAAAGAGAAAGCAGCAGTATATAAGAAGGTAAGGAGTGAATTAAGTATTTGTTTCCACAAAAAATTTAAAAAAATAGAAAAGAAAGAAACAAATATATAAAATTTATAAAAAATGTATTACATCTCCACTCAGAAATCTGTCAATGTAATAAACAATTTGAAACTAATATACAGGAATAATTTAGGAGATTTTCATAATATAAATCTCAGTAACAAATTGCCTTGACTGACACTGTAGAATTATACAAAACATACAAAATTCTGTTTCATAAAATGATGACAATTGAATGTTGATTTCAGAGAAAGTAAGTCTTATGCTTGACGTGTGTTCTATTGTTCAGTTTCACTTTGTGACAAAAGAAGGACAAATTTAACTTAAAATAATTCTTAGATGTAAAATTATTTTGAATTGAAACAGCTGCAAAATGCACCAATAAATCTGAACTATTAAAATAGTCCTTAATGGAATGAAGTTATATTTTTCTTTAATAAACACAAACAAGATGTGCAGCTTATTAAGGTAATTCATCATTCAGTAGATAATCCATTAACATGTCTCATAGAAAGCAACAGTCACTAATTCATTTTCAGAAAATTAAGTAGTAAATGTACAGTGACTAGAGTTCTCTCTCAATTGTCTTTCTTTTTTACATTAGTTCTTTAAAATATTTGTTTGTAGTGTGATCATGTTCATATCCCATTTCCAAACTCATTGTGTATCTCTCTTCACATACAACTGTGTGTCTTTTTTTCCTCATCAATGCCAATTTTCATTGCCCATATATTCTTGAATGTGTAGTCTTCCACTGAAGCATGATAGACTTACTAAAGGTACACTCTAAGAGAAAATCAATCCCTCATACCCATGAAGCTAAGAATTACTAGTAGATCCTCAGATAGAAATTCCTGTCTATACCCTCTTCTCCATACTGAAATTTGGTTTCACATGGGCTTGTGTGGGTCTTGTGACTAGTGTCTCAATGGCTATTACTCCATATGTATACCTGAACTGTTAAGCCCAAAATATACTATTTCTTTATAGTCATGTACAATTCTGTCTCTAACAAATTCCTTTCCCTCCACTAAAATGGCAGGCACTCTTTTAGAGGATGAAGTTTGGAATAGCTTCCACTTAGGGATGAACTTTTGTATTCTCTCATTTGTTCCACCTTGGTCAGTTGTGGATCTTCTTCTTGATCATCATGTACTGAAAATAGAGATTCCCTGATGAGAGTTAAGATTTGCCTTAATTGATGGGTATAATGTCCTGTCTAAACATAGGTTCTTTGAAAATAATTGTAACTTGCATGGGTTTTATCTTATAGAATAGGTTTTATATTAGCTCAGAAGGTTATTGTTTAATCTCCTGAGAACGATGGAACTATTTTAAGAGTGGGCTATATCTTTCAAGGTGAGTCATCATTGTAGTACATGGGATTTACAGCTGAGTAATATGGATGATTGTGTTTCTCCTCTGGCAGTGTACATAGCACCTTGCAACTTTGATAGGGTATAATAATGAAGATATTTGTAATATAGAGCATAGAGAAGTTTTATTTTGCCTTATTCTCTCAAAGGAAACATCACACATGCACATATATGAGTGGAGTAATTATATATATATATATATAATATTATAGTTACTACTATATATATTATACATATTCATTTTCAGGAATAATGAATAACTCTGGAATAAAGACACTAGAAAAGTAATTTTCTTTTCTTCTTCTAAAATAAATAAATATAAATTTATTATATTATAATCATAATATATTATGTTGTAATAAATCTATGATACAATATATACTTTATTAGAATATATGTGCACATGTAAATATATGTATACATGTAAATATATACATATATGTCATTATTTCTGTGAATTTGATCCTTGGACATGGAAAGTGTGATAGCATGTTTTGTGTGAGTTCTCAAGAGATGTGAAAAAGAACTGTTTTAAAAGTAGAAAAAATGGACTTTTATTCAATACAATTTTTCAGAACATTTTAAATTATCACCCAAATTTGAAGCTCATTTTAAAAATTTATTTATTTATTTAAAATTTCCACCTCCCCTCCTCCCATTTCCCTCCCACTCACCCCACTCCCCCTCTGTGTCCCTCTCCAGTCCTAGGAGCAGTCAGGGTGCACTGCCCTGTGGGAAGTCCAAGGCCCTCCCCACTTTATCCATGTCTAGGAAGCTGTGCATCCAAACAGACTAGGCTCCCAAAACGTCAGTACATGCAGGAGAATCAAAACCCAGTGACATTATCATTGGCTTCTCAGTCAACCCTCTTTGTCAGCCACATTCAGAGAGTCCAGTTTGATCACATGCTCATTCAGTCCCAGTCCAGCTGGCCTTGGTGAGCTCCCATTACATCAGTCCCACCATCTCCATGGGTAGACGCACCCATAGCAGTCTTTACTTCCTTGCTCATGTTCCCCCTCCTTCTGTTCTTCATCTGGACTTTCGGAGCTCAGTCCAGTGCTCTAAAGTGGGTCTCTTGTCTCTGTCTCTATCCATCACTGGATGAAGGTTCATATTCATCTTTTTGGGTCTGGGTTATATCACTCAGTAAAGTGTTTTTTATTTCCATTAATTTGCATGTAAAATTCAAGATGTCATTGTTTTTTACGATTGAATAGAACTCTAAAGTGTATATGTGCCATACCTTCTTTATCCATTCGTCTATTGACGGTCACCTAGGTTGTTTTTAGGTTCTGGCTCTTGCAAATAGTGCTGCTGTGAACATAGTTGAACAAATGATTTTGTAGTATTATTGGGCATCTCTTAGGTATATTCACAAGAATGGAATTGCTGGGTCCTGAGGTAGGTTGACTCCCAGTTTCCTGAGAAA
>LOEQ01011412.1:0-21288 GCA_001685075.1 Bramus lutescens
TTTTATTCTCTTTTCTTATTTTTGTTTTCCTAGTTTCTTGCCTACATTCAATTACATGCTTGGCTACAAATTCTGTTGTCCTCAATGTGGCACACAACATTTATTCACTGGAGGAGGCAAGAGAGATGAGTCTGCCTAGTTTTACCAGTTACTGTTCTCCTGGTTCATGCATGGCGCTGTTTTTGTGGTTACCCATGACAGCAAACGGGAAGCAGGACGTGTACGGGAAAGCCTGTCAAATACTGAACATTTTATGTACCTGAGGCCTCAAACAATTTCATATATTCACCTTATCTCACCTGTGGATTTTAGCAAATTGTTAAAGGGCAGAGCCTGATCTTTCCACTGCTTATAGGAAAACAGTTCAAGCCCATTTGTGTTTGGAAGAAAACATATTTCAACCTACAAAGTGAGACTAGGTGAAGACTAGGCGAAGGGATTTGTGCAGAAAGTGTTTTCTTGAGTCGGACAGGCGCCGAAGGATCGCCGCGATGGCCACCCAGGAAGAGCCGCAGGTCTAGTTCAAGCTCCTCCTGGTGGGCGACGGGGGCAAGGGGAAGACGACGTTCATGAAGCGCCACTTGACGGGCGAGTTCGAGAAGTATGTAGCCACCCTGGGCATGAAGGTGCACCTGCGTCTTCCATACCAACAGAGGACCCATCAAGTTCAACGTGTGGGACACAGCCGGCCAGGAGGAGTTCGGGGGCCTGCGCCATGGCTACTGCATCCAAGCCCAGTGTGCCATTACAATGTTCAATGTAACATCAAGAGCGACTTACAAGAATGTCCCTAACTGGCATAGAGATCTGGTACGTGAGTGTGAAAATATCCCCACTGTGTTGTGTGGCAACAAAGTGGATATTAAGGACAGAAAAGTGAAGGCAAAATCTATCGTCTTCCACCGAAAGAAGAACCTTCAGTACTATGACATTTCTGCCAACTTTGAAAAGCCTTTCCTCTGGCTTGCCGGAGAGCTCATTGCAGACCCTAATTTGGAGTTTGTCGCCATGCCTGCTCTTGCCCCCCATGAGGTGGTCATGGACCCAGCTTTGGCAGTACAGTGCGAGCATGATTTAGAGATTGCACAAACGACTGCCCTCCCGGATGAGGAAGATGACCTGTGAGAAAGTGAAGCCGGAGCCCCGCGTCAGAAGTCTACTTTTATAGGCCACTGTCCTGTGATGTCAGCGGTGCAGCGTGTGCCACCTTATTTAGCTAAGCAGAGCGTATACTTCATTGGATGCTGAAGGAGGTGAATGGGCTTCGGAGGGAATGTGGCAGTTAAAACAGACTTTTTTTTTTAAACATACCTTCATTTTTTTGGACTTGCGTATTTAGCTGTTTGGAACACAGTTGTTTCCTGAATTTCAAAAATAAGACTGCTACAGTAACATCACACTATTCAGTCAGTGGTAAAATCTTACTCCTGTCATTCCCATTCTTTTGGTTTAGAATCAGAATAAAGTTGTATTTCAAATAATCTTTAAAAAAAAAAGGAAAAAAGTGTTTTCTTTCTTTTCCAGGACTATCAGTCTAGATGTCCCTCTGCTGGAAACTTTAGTATTTAGTGACTTCTTTCTATTTATTCCCACGGTCTGGTGACATAATCTACTTATGTTTGTCCTATTATTACTTAGATAATTTAGTGTTTATGAAAAGTTGCTTCAATGGTCTACCCCCTCCCCTCTCTGTGCATGCAGAGTGTCATCCTTGCTGTACCATACACTTCCTCACGAGCCTGGAGCTCACCAAGCAGGCTAGGTCACGGGGCCATCAAACACCTTGGATTCCACTCTTCACCCTTCCAGAACTGGGGTTAAGATTGAGCATAGGCCATCATATCTTTATTTACACTTCAGTTCTTGGAACTGAACCCAGGCCCTCGTGCCTTTGCAAGTAAAACTTTGCAAGTCAGAGCTGGGGATCTAGAGCTCCTACACCCCTAATGCTTATGGAAATGGAAGAGGACAGGAAACTAATTTTTGTGATTATTATTATTTGGTTTACGTGACATTCAATCACTCCTTAGAGCAGTCATTAAATGCATATTTGTTCAATCAAGGTTCCTCGAGAGATGAGATAAACAACATTTTGATTTCTTGAGACACTGATAAATATGGGAATAAATGATATGAAAAGAAATACACTTAATTTTGAGATATTAAGAAAGGAAAATTCATCTCAAGAAATCTTTGTAAATGAACTCACTCACACTTTCATGCTGTGGAGCCTGTGAGGAGCGGAGAGTTGTGTGGATTTCTAAGCCAATGCTCTCAAGGAAGCGTCCTTATTCCTCTGCACCATGTTTAACTTATTTTAATGTTAATTTCCTCAAGCACCAAAGCCTTATTAATACCAACCTTACAAGGGATTTTATGACAAAGGTGTGAATTTTTTAATTATTTAAATTCTGAGTTTACTCCCGGTTTTCACTGCAAGACCAAATGAAAGCAGCTAACGAATACACGAGGGATAATTTGTCTGAGCTGCCTGAGCTTTCCTCTACCCCAGCGCATCATCGCCCATCATCCTTATACTCAGTTTTCCACAAAATCTTAGGTGATAGACAAAACATCAGTTACCTTTCTTTGTCAATTGTAATATACACAACCTGTATCCCAATCCCCAAAAGAGGACTCATTTCTGTATGAAGCCTAATGACTACCTTCAATGTTCCTATTCCTGTCAGAATTCTGGTCTTCTTTGCTGCCATTAGAGCACCAGTCCAGAGAATTCAAAGACTTCTCTAGATGTTCTTCCAACGACAGAATCAGTATGACCTCTTGTAACACCTGATTCTGTGTTACCCTCTTGGTATACAGTACGCAAGCTGGGCAAGGGCCTGGAGATTGAAAGAACACACAAGAGACCTGGGTCATTCGAAAGGAGATCAACCAAATGACATTTATTCAAACTTAGGGAAAACCTTATATACCTAGCTGCTGCACAAGGAATTCCCCCCAGGCAGGTGGGAAATTGCCACACCCAAATGGAGTAAACAATGCCCTACAGCTAATCATAAGGCAGGGCAGAGGGAACATAGAAACAAACAGCCTGTTTTAGTTGGCTGACCAGAAACTGTCCTCAAGATGAACCCCAGGAGCAGGAGTACATCCATGGGCCATACAACCTCTTTCTTGGGGCATATTCCCATCACACACAATTCTTCATATCTTTTAGAAAAAGCAGACTATGTAAGATAACCCAACATGGATTTCATCATCTCAGAAGCATTCTGTTGACAACATTATAGGTTCACAATGTAGAAAGCAATGCTCCTGTGATCTTGCCTGACAAGTATGTCACTGTTTGTGATTGCAGAATTTCAAGTAGAGAAATCCAGAAACAAGAGGTTTGCTAATATCATGACACATCCCACTTTAGTTCTAAGGGCTGAAATATCTACCAAAGACAAAAACAAGCAAGTTGCATAGTGTGTTATGCAACACACTCAGCGATTGTTCATCTCGGTTCCATTTTTCCTTTGTCGTGTGCATATATTATTGTGTCTTTTTCCTGCCATCACAGTCCTAGTGATAGATCTTTGATGCTTTCTGCATTAATTTTATTTCCATAATTTTTACTCCTAGAAATAAAACTGTTGCCCATGGAGCAATCATGATTTGGAGAGTAGAGATATCTTAATATGACTGAAGTATGTTCTTGAAAATCTTTCACAATGGTTAATAATGTTCTTGCTGGCTCTATAGAAGAGGACACATTTCGTTTCCTATCAATGTTCTCTATTCCCTTTCCATGTTTCTTTAATTAATTGTGAGCTTGGAAAACCTCTCTTTTTCTCCCCTACATTATTTCCTTTCTTAAAAACACAATATATTTCTAACTCACACAATTCATTACAAATATTATTTATTTCTGGTCACTTTATTTTTCTCAATTACACACTTGACTGTGATTTTTTAAGTTATCTTTGAAATGAATTGCATGACTGCAGAATATTCATATCAAGGAGAATATACTAATTAAGAAACAAATTCTCCTGTTTCAAAAGAATTCACAATATGTTAAACAGGAATTGTTATAGGTATTAACTATCAATTCTCCTATGTGATGCTATAAAAATAATAAAATAAGTGATGCACATATAAATATAATTGTATTAAATTTAAATAAAATCTTATATTAATTCTAATTAATATTATCTATTTTGAGATGATAACATATCTATAGGTTTTCAAGATTCCACTCTTTCCTTTCTATCCTTCAAACCTTCCCATGGACTTTTCTCCCTCTCCTTCCAATCCATTTCTTTCTTTGATAATTATTATTGCTTGAATATATGTATATACACATATATTTCTAAACACCATCTGTTCAGTCTGCAAGATGTTATCTGTGAAGTCTAAGAACCACATCAATGACCATCATGACACAATAACCCTAAGGCTATAGTAGTGGCACACAACTTTGGTGGGAAGCAATACCTCTCCAATTGGACTTAGAACCAAGTCAACCAGAGGAAAATCATTCCTAGTTGTGGTGGGAGGAATACGTACTTACTTTAACTATGAAAAGGTGTGTTTCATTTGTTTCTCCAACTATGTAAAGCTGTATTATATTTGCTTTACCTTTCCTGCCTGAGACACTTGATTGGTCTAATAAAAGGCTGTATGGCCAATAACTAGGCTGTATAGTGGTGACTAAACTGGCAGACAGAGAGAATAAGTAGGTGGAGAAATCTAGGCACAGTGGTAGAGAACAAGGGAGACACCTGGGGTCAGCCAGCCACCAGCCAGTCAGCCATGACGGAAGTGGGAAAGTAGTTCATACAGAAAGTTAAAAAAGATAAAAGCCATGAGGAAAAACATGGATGAAGAGAAGGTTAAATTAAGTTGTAAGAACTAGTAGGATAAGCATAAGATAAAGTCGAGCAAGTCATGACAGAAAGAAGTCTCTGTCATGATTTGCAGGGTGGTGGTCCAAGAAAGCCTGTTACCTAACCAATCAGTTCTATCAGTGATTATTGGTGGAGAATATACAACCACTAATTTACTAACCCAGCATAATCTCTTACAGTAATCCATAAATATTTTCATTATAGCCACAGATAACTATATTTTTCACCACCTCCTATAAAGGAAATTTCTCTTGGTAATAGGGTCCATTACAGAAAACCCAAACCAATCAAAATGTAGAATTGTAGAGACTAGTCTCAGAGGACAAATCTACAAAATACTCTTGCACCTAAAGCTCAGGAAATATTGTGGAAGAGTTGCCAGAGACCAGAGAATCACAGGTTTTTTGTGTGAGATTGTTTCTTCTTTTAACATCAGAAGCTAAATCCAGAGAGTCTCGCCAGCATGATTGCCCGAACATGGGCTGAAAACGGTATAATGATGCACGTACCAAACTGGATGGAGACAAACCCACCAGACCTCAGCACTACGCAAAGAACTACAGGCAGCCAACTGAAGGAATGCTAGGGGCAAAAGGGGTAGCTTTTGCCAGGGAGGAGCTTACCAATATATCTCCAATACCAAGTGGTCAGCCATATAAACATGCATGTAGCTAAGTACTTTTAACTCTAGCCTTTCAAATAATCCGATGCCATGGCCAGTTTCCTAATATCAGTGATATTTTAAAATGATATCCAGGTAACTATAATTGTGACAGAGATAAAAACCAAAATTAAACAGGAACATGGTTCTGTAAACAGAGCCACACACTAATGGTATGGCAAGCTATTGTTTTGTAAGAAATCACCAGTAGGTGTTTACTAATTATTAGCATAAAGAGTGGCTATAATTTTTCAGGTTGTAATTAGCTATGGTGACTGATTCCCATCAAGGATTGGGCCATCAGCTGTCACAGATTTTAAATGCAAGACATGACTTGCTCTCTTCCAGTCAAGGCAATTTATTAGTTATGCTGTTTGAGAGCAGCTGTACTCTCTGAAATGTGATTTATTCAGATTTCCCAATATTGCTGCAGAAGCATGGGGAGATAAGTGATTTGATGAGGCTGTGTATCTACTGTCAAATACCATTATACTCTGGATGTGCCATACCAGTGAGAAGAAGTCTGTGTTTCAAAGGAAAAGGCTCAAATCAAACAAGAAAACCCAAATGTTATAGATATGTATTTCTAAGAGTTGGCATAAAAATCACTAAAGCTTCTTTTTTAAAGTCCAGTGTTGTGAAGGATATTTGTTGTTCAAAATGTAAAACAGTTGTTTCAAGGTAGCTTAGGCTGGCTGGCAGCCCATAATAGTCCTCCATGTAAGAACGTGGTGCTGGAATTACGGGCAATGGTCACAATGTGAAAAAAAATCACAAGGTTGTGTGACATTCGATAAGTATATTGAACACTTTTTTCCTCAAGACCTATCTTTGACATCATTGAAAATCAGTAGCACTAAAATAAATGCTAAAATGCATTGTAGTGGCTAAAGGCTTAAGGGAAAAACACTATGATGATTTGCCAAATATTCTCTCATTGTATACTTTCATATAATATTTCAAAGCAATTATGTTTTAATGTTTTTGGAGTATAATTCTGTGTTATATATGTCCATGCACACTTGCATATGTATATCTGCTAAACGTTACCAACTCTAAGAGAGCTTCTGAGGTTCTGTTTGCTTTTCTTACCTGAATTTCTCCAGTCTCTAATGCCTAAGTCCCTACTGACCATGATTTAAATTTTTAAAAATTTATTTCATCAAAACTGAGTTGTGCTCTTTTGGTAAGTTTTAAGTTCTCATTACAATATTGTTAGTCATGAAAAGAATACAGTGGAAGGTTATTTTCAGTAACTGATTTTACCTCAGTGTAAGAGGTGGGAATTTAATGTGGAGATTGCAACAACAGAACACATGGATCAGCCCATGCTTGAATTCAAGTCTCCTAACAATGTGCCCCGAGTCTGTAACCTTATTCTAGGCTGAGACAAGGAAGAACGTTGTGACAATGACTGGATTCCTCAAATCACTTCAAAGACAGGCAACCTGAAGCTACTTTTCTGAAGTATAAATCCATAAACTTCAATGTAGAAAAGTTGCAAAAGTAATTTCCATTTCAGTTACATTTATAAAAACTTCCTTCCTTCCATGACTTTATTTATGTCACAATAAAATAAACCCATCCTATGGGATAGGAATTGGAGAAATAATCAGAAAGCCAGTGGCTGAATGAAACAGCCACCAAAATACTAGACTCTAAGATTTAATAGAAACATTTATGAGGATTAATCAATCATATTTTGAACAGTATTTATTTATGGTGTTGTGAGAACATACCCAAATGTAAATAACTGCTCTAAGTGAGTGCAGGGTCTCCTGGAAGTCAGAAGATGGTGTCAGGTCCTCTGTGACTGGAGTAACAGGGGCCTGTCAGCAGTAATGTGCTCAGTGGGAACGAAAGTCAGGTCATCTGCAAGAGACAAAATGCCATCTCTTCAGCGCTGCTTACAGGCACTTTTACAGTCTAAATAATGAGTCAAAAATTTTAACTTAAAAAATTCCTGAATATGCACTTATTACAGAAGGAAGAGACATAAGCACTTAAAATAGAATAAAATAAAAATATGTAAGATGATAAAATATACAAAAACTGGTAATTAATTCTGCTTGAAGCTGGAGTGCTCTGAAGAAGCAGTAACAATTTAATAGAGATAGGTTGAGGAATGCCAAAACATGCTTCGGTTGAGAGAACACATTTGTTAAGTGAGACTTCATACACTCATTGTTGGCAAGTAATGACCATATTATTGACTGGCATTTGAATCCTCATTCAGTGTGAAACAAACATGAAGTTCTTACTTTATAGTCATTTCTGAAATATATTAATACTCAATTTCAACTTTTACCAGTTATTTAAACTCTTAGAAACTTACATTATGCACACTATGCCTGTATTAAACCAATAATATGTATGTAATACACATATAACATAGAATTTATGTATACAATATGTATAAGAGCATGATAATTGCAGCATGCTATATGCAAATAAAATTGCAGAAGGGGTAGTTAAGGCAGTTTCCCATGAGCCACAAATCACAGCAAAGACTGTTACAGAGTTAATTCTCAATCTTATGAAATTTACTTCAGAGATAACATTTGTGCATTGCTCTGCCTCCTTTACAGAAATTATATGTGTGTGTGTGTGTTTGTGTGTGTGTGTGTATGAAAGACTACAAAAGGATTTGTGCCAAAAATGCTTTTCAACATTGACAGAATAAAATACAAATCATACTGTAAGCCTCCTAAGGCTCCATGAGCACAAATTGGTCACAATTAGACATTCAAGTACTTCTAATCAAGTTTATGGAACCAATTTAATAAAGAAAACTACACTGAATCATCTATCACATCTCAAAGTGGTGCTTTGTAAGTGCACTCTTGTAAATAGAAGGTTACTCGTTAGTGGATAAGGCTGCAAAATTAATTCAAGCATTTCAAGTCCTCTAACAAAAAATATACTGCCTGGCTATTGTACATTTTTGTTAAGTATACAAAATGTATACCGTGGAAAATCTTGAAACCTACCGAAGGACTATACATAGGAAAATAGAAATAATATAGAATAAAAACAGAGCTAGAATTTTATTCAGAATATATTTATATCTTTGTAATATACATACATATGTGTGTGTGTATGCGTTTGGGAATATAAGCTAAAGATGTTACAGTCTTTTATGCTGGGTTTAATAATACAAATATGTGTTGCATTCATTTTTGTTGCATTTGTTTAACTCTGTAAAATTGTGTTCCTTTGCCTGTCTGAAACACCTGGTTGTTCTAATAAAGAAGTGAATGTCCAGGAGCTGAGAGAAGTAGGTGGGGTTGTCAGGCAGACAGAACAAATAGGAGGAGGGAGGAGCAAGAAAGGGAGGACAAGAATGTCGTCGGAAGCCACACACAGGCAGCTATGGAGAAGATGGCAAGGAAGGTGTACAGAATACAGGAAGGTAAAAGCCCAGACACAAAATGCAGACAGAAAAATTAGTTAAGAAAAGCTAACTAGAAATAAGCCAAGTTAAGGTCAGGCATTCATAAGAAAGAATAAGTCTCTGAATATTTATTTGGGAACTGGGTGGTGGACACCCAAAGAGAAACAAAGAAACAAGAACAACTCCATATATAATTATACAACAATTGCACTTACGTACGTGTGTGCTATGTATCTTTAAGAAGATATGAATTATAAGTGGGTCATGGCTAAACTCTTTATTTGTTCTTTGTTTCCTTCATGGGCTTGACGCTTGTCCTTTTGAAGTACTGAACGTCACCTATCTATCAAATGGAAGTCTTAGATTTTTTATATTAGAGGTCTGCCAGTAGATAATATGTAAAGATGGCACTTTATTAAAAATAAATAAATAAATCATACTGCGAACTGGTGTGACTATGTAGTTTACATAATTTCAGAAATTGCAACCTAAAAATTGTTGTTCTTCATTATATTTAAAGCATTCAAAAACACTTTATGGAATTCTTTTCTGAAACCTCTAATGTTCGCTACATTTCCGGCAGAGTTATTTTGAGTTTTCTGAGCTCAGCATTTTTAAACACATTCTTTTTTAGACAACACACGTAATTTGTGTTTTTAATACCACAGGGAAAAATTATGAAAACTAGAATGCACTAATATATACAGAAATGCATTGTTAATTTTATCTACAAACAGGCCACTCCATCTGTTCAAACATAATGCTCCAAAGAAAGGAATATGTTCCGAACCAAAGAGCATGATACTTGACAGGTGGGGCGGTCCATACGCCTGTCTGGAGCTTGGATACTATTGAGATCATAGCAAGGTCCAATTTTCCACACTAACTGAAATCTAGCAGGAAAATTTCCCCAGTAAACATTAAAGTCAGCACCAATTTTCCTAATTGAGATGCACCACCTCATTTCATGTCTCTCCTAACACAAAAGAACTCCATATTTACCTTCAAAGCTAATTTTATCTTCAAGTTTGATCTCATATATAAATAAGCACAAGTGTCAAATATATTTCATACATAAAGAAACAACCAATGAGCCAAAATTAATATAATTTATTCTTTAGTACAAACATCATTTGAGCTCTCTTTTTGGAATGATTAATCACTTAAAGATTGTGTCGTAGGACATAAGATTTCAAGGCAATGATACGTTGACAAATCTCTTTGATTTATTTCACCTAAAAGCAAAATAAAATGTTTGCTTTCTGTGAAAGCATATAGTCAATGCAGAGCTGAACAAGATTTCTTGACTCTAGTCTGGGCTTCTATTCTAAAATCTGAACTGCAACGTGCAATTTAAGACAAGAAAGGATAATCTCATTGCTGGCATTCAGAGCCACAGAAATGGACCAAACTTTGCTCAAAGTGTATCAAGTGAGCTGGGAGTAAGACTAGTATCTCAATCTATATAAAGTCAATGCAGGCTGTTAAACAGGGCAGGCATGCATAAATAATGCATATTAAGATCGGTGGTAATCACATGACAGAGGCAAGTACCCTCCTTGGTTATTTTTGTCAACTTGTCATCCAAAGAGTCTCCATGTCCAAGTTTCTCTTTGGCTCATTTCTGTTGTATATCATAGAATGCTTTGGAATGAAATTTGTATTTGACTCTATGGACGTTTTAAGGCAGGTTGTCCTCAGTGTGAGTGTCCCTGTCAAATGTATTTATTCTGGAACTACAATGAAGACCTGAAAACAAAGAGTCTGCTCTGTGTGGGTGACTGTCTGGGATCTCACACTGGATTTCGCCTTCATTTATGGACCCAGATTTAAACTTGCATCATGCACTCAAGTCCTGTTTCCTAAATCTTTGGTGTCAGACAGGCAGTATCTTATTTCCTTTTCTGGATCTGAATTTCTCAACCCCAGAACCTACATGAGCCAACCCTTTCATTTTATACCAGCATGCACCTCAAACCTCTTAACTCCTCCCATCCACTATTCAATTCCCAACAACCTCCCATTTTTAGGTATTTCTTCTCAGTACCAAACCTTTATTATAGTATACCTTATAGAATGGAAATTTATTTATTTATAGACCAGAATTTTAATGTCCAAATATAGGTTGCTTCTCTGCTTGAAGAGGGACAACTTTTTTCACTTCACTGTAAAATTTAGTTGTGATAAGTAATGGTAATGCTCACTTTTTAAAGCCTTTAAGTAATGAAGCATATCTGAATAACATGCTCTTTTCTTCCATATACAAATGTTTGGATACTTATTATACTCAAAGATACATGTACATAGATACAATGTTACTTAATTTCCTCAACTTATTTAATCCTTTTTTATTTTTCTTTTCATTTTTACATACCAACCACAATTTCCCCTCCCTTCCCTTCTCCCACCCAAACATCTCCCCCATCTCACCCCCATCCACTCCTCAGAGCGGGTAAGCCTCCTTGGGGCGTCAATGAAGTTTGACACACCAAGCTGAGGCAGAACCAAGTTCCTCCCCCCTTTATCAAGGCTGAGCAAGGTATGCCACCATAGGGAATTGACTCCAAAGAGCCAGTTCATGTACCTGAAATAAGTCCTGGTCCCATTGCCAGTGCCTGCCCCGCACCAGATCAAGTCATACAACTGTCACCTACATTCAGAGGGCCTAGTTTGGTCCCATGAAGGCTTCCTAGAGTTCTTGAGCTCCCAAGAGCTCTGGCAACTGTCCCTGTGTTTTTCCCCAAGATGATCTTGACCTCTCTTGCTCTTATGATCTTTCCTCCCTCTCTTCAACTGAACTCCAGTAATTCAGTCCAGTGCTAGACTATGGATCACTGCATCCGCTTCCATCAGTTACTGGATGTAGGTTCATGATGACAATTAGAGTAATCACTAATCTAATTACAGGGAAAGGTCAATTTAGACACCTCCCCACTATTTCAAGCAGTCTTAACTGGGGTCATCTTTGTAGATTCCTGGGAATTTCCCTAGTACCACATTACTCCCTAACCGCATAATGGCTCTCTCTACCAAGATAACCCTCCTAGTTTATCCAAGAGATCTTAACTATTTCTCCTTCTTCGGGCCCTCCATGTGTGGCCTTCTTAGGATTCTCCTTTTTACCTAGCTTATCTGGGGTCATGGATTATAGACTAGCTATCCTTTGTTTCATATGCAATGTGCACTTATATGTGAGTACATACTATGTTTATCTTTCTGTGTCTGGGTTTCTTCACTCAGGTTGGTTTATTCTAATTCTGTCCATTTGCCTGCAAATTTTAAAATGTCATTGTTTCTTTACTGCTAAGTAGTACTCCATTGTATAAATATACCACATTTTCTTTATCCATTCTTCAGTTGAGGGGCATTTAGGTTGTTGCCAGGTTCTGGTTATTACGAATATGCTGTTATAAACATTGTTGAGCAAATGTCCTTGTGGCATGATTGTGCATCCTGTGTGTATATGCCGAAGAGTTATATTCCTGGGTCTGGAGGTAGATAGATTTTCCTAATATTCTGAAAAAGTGCCATACTGATTTTGAAAGTGGCTGTACAGGTTGTATTCCCACCAGCAATGGAGAAGTGTTCCCCTTATTCCACACACTCTCCCGAATAGGAAGTCATCAGTTGATGTGGGAGTCCCCTCTGTATGTTGTGAATACCATTCATTAATTAAAAAAAAGTCTTTGCCTGTTGATGTATTATTTAGACAGGCCAGTCTCTGTTCTAAGTGATAATGTGGAAATCATGACCATCCCACACACAATTAAGGAGCAGACATAACAAGATGTCAGTTGCAAAGTCCACCATAGTGTAGTATACACTAATAACTAATAGTTCATACTGCCATTTTTGTTATTATTTGAGTCTCTACACTTAGACATGAATGTATTTGTCAGAAATAAAACGCATAATTACTAAAGAATGAAGCAAAGCATGATTTTGAAAAATTAGTCTTTCACATTTTCTGTGTAGGCTGAGGACAGGATTGATACTATTTTATGGAATAAGCTCGTGTCATTAGTACCTGATTATTATTGTCTTTATCATGATGAGGTCATTCTGGTGCACTTCAACCTGTTGAAAGCAAAGAATGCTCCCAGATTCTTTGGGATTCTCAGACTGGAGCTGAATAGGATTGATGAAGGTGACAACTATGTCAAGTGCTATGGTGTTCACCCCAAAAGTAGCACCTCGGGGGTAGGTTTCCTTTAGCTTGAGTCAAAAGCACCACAAAAATGTACAAAGGAATAACTAACCAAAACTCTGTGCTGTGGGTAGGAAGCATGAATTTCAGTGAACTAAGAATTAAAAGTATAAGGAAAAAGAAATGAATACCCATTTTCGGGTTTTCTTTTCATAACATGGATCTCTAATTTTCAAACCTTAGTTCAGCTTCTTTGAGTCCAGATACAATGCCTTAAAGTTACCATTGGTTTTGATGTTACGCTTTCTGTTGTTCTAGATTTTCAGTGCTGCATCTTCTGGGCTTATGTGCTTTCCTGCCAGAAGCTGTTGGAAGTAAAACATGGAGGAGAATGGTTACCATCTCTTCGTTAGTGAGTTTGAAGTAGGCTAGTTCCACTGATCAACAAAGCTTTAAATTTGCTCTATTCAGCACTTTGAAATTGACATGTATTTCAAAAGTACCTTGGACAATATTTTTTAAAATTTCTGAACGTGGTTGACACTTATGTGGCTTGATCTGTTGTGGAGTGGGGGTGATGGTAAGCCCCTGACAGTGGCACCAGGATAAATCCCAAGTGCATAAACTGACTTTTTGGAACCAATTCCCTATGGTGGGCTACTTTGCTCAGCCTTGATGAGGGAGATGGGCTTGTTCCTACCTCAAGTTGGTATGCCAGACCTTGTTGACTCCCCAAGGAAGGCCTTACCCCCTCTGAGGAGTGTATGAGCCATAGGAAGGAGGGAGAGAGAAGGGAGCAGGAGAAGGGGTGGGAAAAAGAACAGCAATGGTATGTAAAATGAAAAGTACAATTTTTTTCGAATAAAAAAGACAAAAAATAAAAATAAAATTGTGACTGTAAAGTTTTTAAAAAATCGACTATATTTAATACAAAAATTTATTATTTGTATGTGGATAATGTTTTCTATCTTAACTGCTAAAGGGAGAGAAGAAAGATCAGTGCGGTGCATGGTATAGACTCTTTTATTTAGATAAAACACATAAATATCCTAACTCCTTTATTGTTGTAAATATTGAATGAAGCTGATCAAAGGAGTAAAGAGGGCTAAGCAGGCCTCCCAAGAAAGCCATTTTAGCTTTTCCTGTACATATCTCAAATCCAGCAGTGTTCTGCCTCACTGAATATGAACCCCACTGTGTCAGAGGAGCCCTAGTTCTTGTCTCAGCACAAATGAAGAGCAGAGATGCGAGTAACTCAAGAAACACCCCTTTATCATATAGAAACTGAAATTAGCAATAGTGTCCAACTCCCTATCGTATGTTATTTATACACATTCTACTTAGACAAAACTTCTCTTAAATATAAAATTCTTTCAATCGCTTATTGTTCTTAGCCAAAACAATTTTATTTCTCTAAGCTTGTCCATAATAACAAATACATGTATGAATTATTATGGTTTATATTCATTTGACAATATACATTGATCATAGCTTAGCATTCATGTGTTCTTATTGTAATGATTTCAGCCACATAAGGCTGATACTTCTGGGTTCTAAGAGTCTTGCAGGTGCAGACGTTCCTAATGGACCCTGGGGATGTTAAAGGGCCCTGCATAATCATATATGACATGTATGACTCATCTAAGCCCTTGCATGCATTCATGAGCCCCATCACCTGCTTATAACACAGCCATGTCAACCCCCTGTGTACATGTGCTAGGCAACTGTTAAAAGCTGGATGCGCCATCTTCCTCCCTCTTTCTGCATACCGACTTCCCCAGGCTTGTGCATGTCCCCTCTAATAAATTCCTAAGTGGGTTTGTTACATGTTCTGTGTTTCCTTCTCACTCACCCCAGGTAATTTCGTTGGTGCTATGAGACTTGGGAGGCTCTCCTGCCCCGAGCCCCTCTTCTCAGGTCAGGATCGAGAACCAGATAATTTTTTCCACAACCACATGTTCCATATGCCTGAGCGTGATGTCTACACACACCACAGGCTTCAATTGGTGAGTTACCCCCGTTCTAGCCTGCTGATCCATTTCTCCAAATCTGAGAAATTGACTGTCGAGCTCCTGGAAATCTTCTGGTGTTCCTAGAAAACAGGGGACAGCCCCCAATCATGGTCTTTAAGGCTACAGTTGAGCCCTTGACTGACATTCATCTCTGGATTGCTTCCCTTAACTACAATTGTGTTTGGACAGCCCAGAGCTGGTCCTCCCATGACTGGGGGCCCAAGGTTCCTTAGATTCTTCTTTCACTTTTTTCTTTTCTTTTCTTTTTCTTCCCTGCTGTGAAAGGCCACTCAGAGTGACTTCTGGCCTCTCTGGCTTCTGAGTCATTCGGACCAGATCCAGTCAGGCTGTAGTACCCCACCTGTGGACAGAGGATGCTCTCCCCCAGGTCCTGTGGTGTTCACCACCGATTTACACCCTGCCTGTAGGGGGAGACATCCCAGTATAGGCCGTGTGGTATTGCTGTTTTTCACGCATTTTTATGGTTTCAGCTATGGGTAACAAACCATCTAAGACCATCAATCCAGCCTACCCCTTGAGATGCCTTTTTTAGGCCCTGGAACCCAGGCCTTAAAGCCCTATTTACAGATTCCCACACTTGTCCACCTTTGTTCAAAGAAATGGCCTCATTACAATTTAGATAACAATCTAAAGTGGCCACCTAATACCACCTTTGATCCCGATATTTTATGGGAGCTTTCGAACTACTATCAGCACACAGGCAAATGGAAGGTGTTTCCTTACATTCAAGTCCTTTACTCTCTAAACTCTAATCCTAAGCCCTCCGTCTTTGCAAGGTGTTTGCCTGCTCACATGTTCCTGGCTCTGCCATCTGGACTGGGAGAACCCCCCACTTCTGCTCTGGACCCAGCTAATGAACCTCCACCTTTTCGACCTCAGCAGGCAGCTACCCCCATTCCTCCAGTCCCTACCCCATTCCTTTAGCTCCTACCACCATCCCTCCATTTTCCACCTCCATTTTTTCAACTACTGCTCTGGCTCCTGCTAAGGAATCCGCACCTTCCCGACCTCAACAGACAGATAATTCCACTCCTTCACTTCCCGCTGCCTGGCCACCTCCCTTCCTTGCTCTTCGGTTCTCTCCTGCCCCCACTAACTACTCCATCAGCCCTGCCGAATCATTCTTTCTCTCCAGTGCCTGGCTGCAGCAGTCGTCCAGCTCTGGCACCCAACTTTACCCTCCTTTCACACGCTCAGGTGCTGCTATGGATCCCAACCCTGACCAAGCCAAGCCGGATGCAGTTCTCCCATTGCGAGAGGTAGCCGGCATAGATGGGCTGATTAGGGTACACGTTCCTTTCTCCCTCTAAGAACTCTCCTGTATAGAACAAAAGCTGGGGTCCAATACATCTAATTCTAACACTTTCATAAAACATTCCAATATATTACCCAGTCTTATAATCTCACCTTTCATGATATCTATGTGATCCTATCTAATAACCCACTTCCTGAAGAGTACAGGTAAGTTTGGGAGAAGGCAGTTTACATGCAGACAAGATTCAACAAACATATGCAACACACCCTCCAGGGGCAGAGCTGGTCCCTGAAGCAGGAGACTCGCTGGGACCACAACAACCAAGGTGGAATTTTAGCTAGGGACTGGTTTTTGACTTGTCTCCTGGCAGGTCTCCACAAGGCTGCCTTCAAGCCAGTAAACTATAATAAGCTCTCAGAGGTCATTCAAGATATAAAGGAAAATCCTTCTGTATTTTTGGAACGCCTTACTAAAACTCTGTTACAATATACTAACTTAGATCCAGAAGCCACTGAAGGCAGACAGTTACTCATGGCTCATTTTTTTTTCTCAGTGCTACCCTGACATTAAGGCTAAACTTAAACATTTGGAGAAAGGTCCCTTGACCCTGCAGACAGAAGTCTTAGAGTTGGCTTTTAAGGTGTACCATGCAAGAAGTGACAAAGCCCGCAATCACTGTCACATTCTAGCCACAGCCTTTCAACCGGCAGAGACGACAGACTGCTCAATCCATGCTCTCTGTGCCGCTCCCCTCTCCCCCAGGGCTTGAGAACTGCCTTGCCCATGTTCCAAATGTGATAGAACTCGTCACTGGACCCGAGCATGCCCTAATCCTCGTCTTGGTCCCACAAGACTTTGTCCAAGATGCCGTAGAAAAGAACATTGAATAGTTGATTATCCTTGTGCACATAGTGGCATGGAGACATCAAACCCAGAAAATTCCCAAGTTGACCTTTTAGGTCTGGCCATGGACGAGTGAGGTGCCTGGGCTCCTTTGACCTGACCACAACCGTCACCTGTAACAGGGAGCCACGGGTAAACATCACAGTATCAGGACAGCCCATCTCCTTTCTCTTGGACACCAGAGCCACATGATTGATACTGAGGGAGTTCTGGGGGCCTCCCTCTCCTTCTAGTTTCCCTATTGTTGGGGTAGGGGGACAGCCTTATCTACCTCAGCAGACCCCACCACTTAACCGTGTTTTTACGGGTATTTATCTCATTCATTCATTTTCAGTGATGCCAACCTGCCCGGTGCAGTATGTCTTATGGGAAGAGATTTTTTAGCAAAAGCAGGAGCTTCCATTTTACTTGCTCCTTCCACTCACCTTACTCTTGACTCACCAGCAGCTCCCCTTCTCTTCCTTCTAGCCTCCCAACCTCCCAGACCCAATGTGCCTTTTCCTATACCAGCCCCTCAGGTAAACCCCCAAGTCTGGGACACACAAAAACTCTTTGGTACTAAATACTATTCCCCCTTGTTATCCAGTTACAAGACCCTACTTAGTACATTATCCAAGCTCAGAACCCCTCTCTCTCCAGTGCCTTAGGGGACTTAAGCCTCTTATCTCTGACCTTCGACAGAAAAGCCTTTTCACCCCACCTCTTCTCCCTTTAACACCCCTTTATTTGCTGTTTAAAAACCTTACAGAACCTATCGCCTGGCTCAAGGCCTCCAGCTCATTAACCCCACAGTGGTCCCTCTTCATCCTGTAGTGCCCAACCCTTACACACTTCTTTCCACTGTCCCCCCAGGAACCTCCCTCTTCTCAGTTCTAGATCTCAAGGAGGCTTTTGTCTTCATTCCTCTCAGCTCTCAATCTCAAAATATCTTTGCCTTCACCTGGGCTGACCCTGACACTCATCTCTCCACACAGCTCACCTGGACCGTCCTTCCCCTTGGATTTCGTGACAGCCCACACCTGTTTGGTCAGGCTTTCGCTTCTGATCTTCTCTCACTGTCTCTCCCTAAGTCTAAACTCAGACAGTATGTGAATGATATTTTACTTTTTAGTCCATCATTGGAGATCAGCAAAACTGATATACCTCTGCTCTTTTAAATTTCCTGTTCAAAAAGGGCTATAGAATCTCTTTTGCTAAGGCCCAACTGTCTACCTCTCAGGTCTTTTATTTGGGATTAACTATTACCCCAACCCAAAAAACTATCACCCTAGACAGAAAAAAGCTAATTTAATCCCATTTAGTTCCTTCTACAAAAGAAGAGGTTTTATTGTTCCTAGGAATAGCTGATTTCCTGCGTTCCAGGATCCCCTCTTTTTCTTTCCTTGCCTGCCCCTTATACAAGGCAGCTCTCAGCTCTCTGCATGAGCCCTTTCTCCACCCCATTACTAAACCCTTCCAGAGACTCCAGCAAGCCCTTATCCAAGCCATAGATCTTCATCTCCCAGATTTAACTAGTCCTTTCTCCCTCTATGTAACAGAGAAGGAAGGATTTGTCCTTGGGGTCCTAGGACATCAGCTGGGACCTTCCTTTGCACCTGTAGCATACCTTTCAAAGAAGCTGGACCTCACCATTCAGGGCTCGGCACCATGCATACATGCTTTAGTGGCTGCTGAGCTGATTCATGAATCAAAGAAACTAACCTTTGGGTCACCCACCACTGTCTTCTCCCCATCTCTTAACTTACAAAGGCTTACAAACTCTACCCCCTTCCTGAGTTCTTTTCCTCCAGGTGGCACTGGTAGAAGATGCCACACTCACTTTTCAACGCTGCCCATTGCTTAATATCTCAAATCTCCTACCTCAACCTAACATGAATTATTCCCCATCTCATTCCTGCATAGAAATCTTAGAGGATTTACTGCCCCACCCCTCACATATCAGGAGGGCAAACTGTCCTGGACCACTTATACCTGGTACACAGATGGCAGCTTCTTTCTATGTGAAGGGACCCATAGAGCAGGCTATGCCATAGTGTCAGATACTGGGGTAGTAGAGACGCAGGCAACCCCTGCCCATACCACTAATCAGCAGGCTGAGTTAATAGCCCTTACCTGTGTCTTCCAGTTAGCAAAGGGACAACATTTAAATGTTTACACAGACTCCAAATATGTCTTTCATATCCTCCTGTCCTATGCAGCTATCTGGAAGGAATGTGGGCTTCTCACAATAAAAGGAGGATACATAACTAACTCAGGTTTCATTACAGACTTGTTAAAAGCCTCCCATCTCCCCAAAGCTAAAGGAATTATTCACTGTCAGTCTCACCAGAACAACAGCTCTATTATTTCCAGAAGAAATAACCGGGCTGACCAAGCAGCTAGACGGCAGCATTCCAGAGCCCAGACCTACTTCGGTCATCTCAGGGGGTTCATACAGTACAGTCCACATTCTCTCAGACACCTCCTGACACCCAGCAGATTCTGTCTTACCTACATCAGCTCTTTCATCCTAATAGCAAAGCTCTGTTTCATTATGTCAAAGCTCACCTCCAACCCACCCCTGAGGACTTAGAGTTCTTAAAAGCTATAACTGCCTCTTGTAAAATCTGTCAAAAGTCAGATCCCAAGATCAAATATTGTAGCNGCTCACCTCCAACCCACCCCTGAGGACTTAGAGTTCTTAAAAGCTATAACTGCCTCTTGTAAAATCTGTCAAAAGTCAGATCCCAAGATCAAATATTGTAGCTTCCCTTTCCCTACCCACCAGGCCAGGGATTCCCTTCCAGGAACTAACTGGCAGCTTGATTTTACTCATATGCGCACAGTCAGAAGAGTTAAATGTCTCTTGGTTAAATGCCTCTTGGTTTTGGTGGACACCATGCGTGGGTGTATTGAAGCATTTCCCACCACTAACAAGAGGGCCCAGACAGTTTCTGATGTTCTTCTCCAGGATATTATCCCCCAGTTTAGAATCCCAACTTCTCTTCAGTCAGATAATGGCCCAGATTTCTCAAACTTTGCCTAAGGCTCTTAACATTCCCTGGCATTTTCATATCCCATACCACCCTCAGTCTACTCATGACCTCAACCATGTGATAATTCATGGCCATTGCAGACTAAAATAGGGGATCAGGTATTATTCTCTCCCCCAGACCAATGCCCCTCACCCCTTTCCCCTAAATGGCAGGGTCCCTTTAAAGTAATTCTTGTAAGTCCCAGAGCTACCAAGCTCGAGGGACTTCCTCATTAGATTCACCTGTCCCTCCTTAAACCTTTCACTCTTCCAGCTCAAGATACTCCCTCGTATATGGTAACTAAAGCAGGGCCATGTTCCCTTAAGTTCCAAAGGGCACCAAGATCAGCCACTCTTCCTCCAGAAAAATAAAAGTCTCATCACTGTACTCAACTCTCCTGTGCCAAAAACTCCAATCCAATCCCTCTTCCTCTCTCTCCTATCTGCTTCATCCACTTCTCTATATCTCCAATGTCATGCTTAAATTTCCAGTTAAGCACTCAGCTGTTATTACAGGGACCATCAGTAAACAAAGAGCCGGAGGTACTAGGATTACCAAAAGCCCAGATGGTAAGAAACAATAACGAGTTTGGGAACATTCACAGCCCCAAACTCCATAGCCCCAATCTCCAAAAACTCACAAAACAGACTTTAACATAACAGGTTTATCGCTGACTGCAGCAGCGCCTCCTGGATGTTAAGGTAACACCATGATGTTAGGAGAACAAGTGCCTTGAGATTTGCTTCAGGTAAAACATTAAGAGGTCTAATAATTCCCCTTTCCAATAATTACCTCTTCTTGTCCTCTCTCCTCTCAACCATCTTCCGTTCCAACACTATATCATCATAATCATAAGCTTTTCATATGTCTAAAATTATTTCTTTTCAAACATTTTGTTCATAAGCCCCAGGGAGCCAATTGGATCTACATAAATGGACCAGATTCACCCAGAATAAGTATCATTTAAGTCTTCCCTTATCATTCTTCGTCTAGGAAATCCCTGGGAAATTCCCTCCTCCACC